>JAODKC010000095.1:33576624-33596134 GCA_026777985.1 Mormyrops attenuatus | reverse complement strand
TAGAGGACTGATTGGCTGAAGAGTCCTCACACCTGGGTTTGAACAGCTGACCTAAAGGTTATCCCAAAAACCAGCACGCACACTGGCCCGTTGCAGATAAGATTGGCCACCCCTGAATTATAGAGTGATGTTACATACTATTTATAACCAGTGTATCTTTTTTCTCCTCAGGATGCTTTTTGGGACAAATATACACATCAACAAGGTAAAGAAACAGACTTTTAAAAAATTGTGTGTAGATAGGTAATGATAATTCATCTCTGCAATGGTACTTTGATTTTTCCGGTACAAATGACTACTTTATTCATATTTGAGTTTAAAATATTTTTTGTAGTTGATGGTTCTGATGATATAGTTACTAAGTAATACAATTTATGTATTTCAGAGTTTAAATTATTTGATAGTGAAAAATTTTATTAATTCCATTCCAGTTACCAAACTTAATCTGACAACGAATCTGTACATTTAGCTTTTAGCTTCTGTTTGGCAAGTCTCAGTGTTGTGTGTATTGTAAGTACATTCGGAGTCACCTGTGTTTCAGCCTACGCACCTAAAATGGACTTATCAGGCCTGGTGGCTGGGATTGTTGCTGTGGTGGTGATAGTGTTGTTTGCAGCTATACTCACCTGCTACTGTTGTAGAAGAAAGAACAAGAGAGTGAAGAGAGGGCAAAGGTAAAATATGCGTGGGTCTCGTATATATGTGTGTATTATTTCTCGCTGACTACTTCCACAAAGACACTTATATACACGTGACAGATACATAGGGCAACCACTGGTAGTGCTGATACCTGAATATCGCAAAATTGAGTGGTGGGAGGAATCATAGTTTTGTTAATTTAGAATGATTTATTATTATTATTATTATTGTTGTTGTGTTTGTTCATCCATTTTCTAACTACTTGTCCTGGTCAGAGTTGCAGGGTATGAATAATGATGATAATGACACATTTTCCACAGTGTTCCAGTGACGATGCCTGCAGATGTAGCCCAGCCCCCAGAGTCGGTTCCCCTATCTGGAATAGGAGCTCCTGGACTGCCGTCTTATAACGACGCCATCAGTCGCACCGGGCAGCATGACCTGCCGCCACCTCCTTACTTGGGGTTTGCTTTTATCCTTTCCCCATGTTTCTATCTGTGTGTTTTTTTTCAAATGTGGCTGCTTATGGTGCGGTACATATTTCGGTCTGATTTATCTAGGCTGTTTGTGAACAGTTTCCTTCCTTATCGTAAAAAATCATTATTATTTTTTGCTGCCTCTGTATTCCTTTTTCAGGGATGGTGAGACTGAAAACAACTGAGAAGTTAAGGGTGAACAGAAACGGTGGAGAAGATTCTGCAGTGACTCTTGGTTTTTATAAATGATTCAGGGGTAGTAAGAAGCATGAAGAAATAAAAACTGAAACATGTTTCTTTTTGTCAAGTATATCATGATATAATAAAGTGGAACTAGATAGGATTTAAAGGGACAAGGCTTAAAATGCAACAGTTACAACGTCACATTTCCAGTTTATTTACTGATTTGCATATTTATATCAACTTCTTCCAAGACCATACTGTTTTATTGTTTTTTATGTATATAAATTTCCTAATAAAATTTTTAAATATCGCTCATCAAGGCCTGGTGTTTAAAAAAACCCTGAATTGTTGCAATTAATATCCAGACGATATCATCGTACACACGTGCAGTGTGTGGAACAGATTTCTTGCATATTAGGCCTATAGATTAGGCCTTCACGTGCCGATTTTTGTGCCGTAGTCCGTTCGTACAAAAAAAATCACGTGTATCTATCTCCGTTGATATATATGGTTTTATATTTATTTCCCTCCCCTCCCCCCTTTTGTGGAATACTGCTCTGAAATGTATTCTGGGAATGGTTTTCGCTTGTATGCAAGAGGGGAGGGGAGGGAGACACTGCGTGTGTGTGTGTTTCAGAGAGCTGGGGGAGAGGGAACGAGCAAGCCAGGAGCTTTCAAAAATGGCGTCTTCAGAAAAAAAAAATGATTGAAAAAAAAAATATTCTTAAAAAACAAGGCCTAGCACTCAGAAGCCCGCAGCCGGAGTGAGGCTCGGATTCGCAGCTTCATTGCAACTGCACCGTCTTAGTCATTTTAAAAGCAAGAGGTGAAGGCGCGTAAAAACACCGACGCAACTCGGCATATATTAGATGCGTCGACAAAGCTAGCTAACTAGCTAGTTCCTTCGCTAGCTACCAACATTATATATATTTGCGAGAGGGAGGGATGTACGTGGCAGCTGGTAGATACTTTTCGGGGGAATCACGTCGCACATTTGCCAAAGCGAAGAAGTTTATCGAGCAGGCAGGAGAAAGAACGACGGGTCGAGCCGAGCCGACAATCGGAACCCGTCCATCCGCGTCCTGTACCGCTCTTTGATAACTACCCCAGAGAAAGGGGAGGAGAAAGAGGCTTCGGAGAGGGACGTGTGCGCTTAGCCGCCTAGCAAGCTAGCTGTCTGCCTATCAGCATTTATTCGCTAGCTAGCTGGCTTGCTAGCGCAGAACAATGTCCGTGCTTTTTTTCTCAAAGACAATAGCCAGATATTGAAAGAAACACGGCGCAAGAGAGGGAAAGAGGAAAACTGATTTTTTTGGTGATTGGTGTGACCCCCCTTCATATCTCCCTCCTCCCCTCTTCATATCCTCCTCCTTCCCCTCCACTCCATTTCGCTCCCTCTCTATGCCGTTTCCCATTCTTGAAGACTTGCTTGCGAAACGGAATAAACAGATATTGAAAATCGGGAGGAAAAAAGCAGACACCTTGTTTGAGTGCCACACTTTAGTTTTTTCTCCTTTCCCAGTCCTCGCCGTTTCTCCATCTCCATCCTTCATATATTTTAATGGATAGAAATTATCCAGGTGCAGGATTTGGTGATTTGGGCGCAGGAACGGGATGGAGTTACGAGAGGTCGGCGAAGGCAAGGTAAGCATTTGTTCATGGAGCCAGTATGTTCTGTCCTGTACACATAAATGTTTTCGGTAGCAATGCCATTTGAAAGGGCGCAGTTTTTGCTTTATGCAGTCTGCGTTTAGTTGCGTTGATTGCATAGTGGGTCGCCCAGGTACTTAGCAACCTTCTCTTATTATTAACGTGGAAGGGGAGCAGGTCTTAGAAATGCATGGAATGCGATTGACAGTGTTAATGCATGGCAAGAAAAGGTAGACAGACAGACGAAGGGAGGGAGAAAAGAGGGGGATGGGTTGGAGGATTCATCGTTTAATCAGAAAATACAAATCAAATACATTTTCCCCAGACTCTTTTTCCAGAATGTCAGTTATATAATTTCATAGATTCCCCGATGCAGCAATTATACAGTATGGTAGTTAGGTATCTATTAATAGGTATCGGCACTGACATACCAATGACTTATTTTTTTATATGGGTGCATGCATGTTACCCGCTAGCTGGCTGACGAAAATGGAATGTTCGAATTGTATCTTGGGTGGTGGATCTTTATAGTTTAGCATGCATTTTAAAATATATTATTCCGCCGAACGTCAAAATAATATCGGACGTTTCGTTATGTATCAGAGGTTGAATCACCCTAAAATGCAACTGCTGTTTGCTAGCAGCCAGACAGTTCACCATAACTGCCGTACCCGATCGTATTATTAACAATGCTACTTTAAGTTCAATTGTGCATAACTGTAAAGCTAGCCAGGTAGCTTAGTTACATATGTAAGTGGCAACTGTTTGCCTCCAGTTGCAGGATGCATATACATGATGAGGATTTCATGCAAATATTATGATGGTTGGCAAACCACAGCTGTTTACTACCCCAATAACATGGTAGCTAGAAACCTCTTTTTCATTGCTTTCAGTTTGGCAGGAGGAAAATCATGTTTCTGGGCCTTCGAGCGAGGCAATTCTATATACTTAACGTGCGCGTTTATAGGGATCTCTGGTCCTTGGATCAATTTTATATAAACCGTTAGACAGTTAACGTATGTAAATAATCAGAAATTTGAATTACAAGCTTAGAGGGGAAAACCCCGGTCAACAACCTACATCTATGTGAGTTATTTTGAATATTTTATTGGAACATAAGCAAACAAATGACATAAATAGCCTTTAGACGTCAGTTGTAAATAGGCCTAGCGTGTAATTTATTTCTGATTCTAAGCGATTACGCTAGTCGCGCGTGCCGGAGAGCCCATTGTCCGTTCTCCGTCGCGCGGTTAAACTGGGGGACGAATCGCGACGCTACAAGTGACAGTGATCGGCGCTCGCGAAGGTGGCGTGCGGTCCGCGCGGCAGCCTCGCTCGCCGTGAGTCCTTCCGAATGACTGGCTGCCAGCCGCGGCCTACTTCACTGCTAACGCCTCGCTACCAGGCGGCCAGTCGCCGTGACAACCGGAATAAATCTCTCGCGGCGTAGATGAGGATACCTGTCTGTCTGCCCGTCTGTCTTTCTGTCTGCATTTCTATCCGCCCCTCGAAAGGACTTAACCGCATCTTCTGCGAAGTCAACAAAATTCCCATTTATTAATCGCTTTGCTGGGATGTTTATCGTAATAGCTGGCTGTTTGCATGATGGCTGTTCCTGACCACATTAAGGGATAGCCAGTAATGATTTTTTTTTTTAATTTGACCTTATGTATTTATTTTTTAATGAGGTCTTTTTGTCCTGAGATTTCTGTTTCGTATTTGTAGTTACTGACTTACGTTAAACTTTGCATTATGGACTTAACATTACCTTTGGATAGCTAGCCTATATTAATTAACATTAAAATAATGTTTTCTTGTTTCTGTAGCTGAATGAAGAGTGGCAAAGTTACTGAATAATAGTATGAGCAGAAATCAACTACAAATTAAGTATTCTGATAAATAATTTATGCGCTATCAATTTCTGTATTGGGTTCTTGCTTTAGGTTGTGATAGGCTGAAATCAGGAAGATGTAATTTACTCCTTGTACGTGTGGGAACTTAACGTGTGGTTAATTTTGATGTTTTATTCTTTTAAATATATTGAATAGTATGTCAGTTTCAAACCTGCAGGCATATAGGTTGTAGAATGCATCTTAATTCACGTTTTCATGTATTAGTACTGAACGCATCTTAAAGGCTAACTGTTTTGGTGCATGATTCATGATTTGAATATTTTGCATTCGGATTGTATATAGTTACCTGTCTAAATGTATTGTGTCATCACCCAGCATTAAATACAGAGTTATGGCAGATGGGTGCATGCATGCATCCATTGATATTGATATAGTAATGTCTATAAATTGCTCATAAATTTGTTTCAGTTCCATTAGCATTTCATATCTTTAAGGTATAAATGGAATTCCACACTGTTTAATGATGTTTTCCTGTTGAAAGATGCATTGTATACTGGGAAGGATTAATGGTAACTGCAGAGACTCTAAAATCAGTAATGCAGGGCTGCAGTGTTTTTAAAATAAGACTTTCTTGGAGTACTCGTGGTCAAACTCTTTATTTACTGGAATAATTCTCTCAAAACAATATTTAATATTGAAATTTTTGAGTAAACTTAGATTCTGTTGGATTTCCTGAATTACATTATAGTTAGGGTATCGTTCCATAATTTTGGGCCTCCCAGTCCACTGTGCATGCTAGTGTTTGGTCCAGTAGAGTTTTCTTAATTAGGCTGGATTGAACTTATTGACTATATTGCATAGATAAAAAATATTTTGAAATTACGATTTAGTCTAAATTGTTGTCAGGAATATTGCCAGTTATGAAAAATGCTTAGATGTCAGTGAATTATTTTGGTTTTGAATATCAATGGTAGTATTCATCAAATTTATTTGTTTATAGTAATTGAACAACCAATTAAATACTTTTAATTGAAAAATATATTCAGAACTTTTTAGCACAATGCAAGTAAAAATCATATGTAGTCCTCACCTAATGTGATTTAAATCAGGAAACTTGTTCTGTTAATATTAATTTTATTTGCCAAATATTAAGAGTTTCACTGGACTGAAAAAACAATATAGGTGCTGGGCTACATGAAAGAGGTTTGACAAAGTAAAGAGAATTCATACAAATTCTGAACCACCACCCACCCCCCAGCAAAAGTAATCCTCTAAAGTCTAATTTTCACTGACAAACCACTGTTCAGAAACTGCAGCTGTCTTTATTACAGCAAATGGAGGGTTGTTGAAAATCACTGTTTCCCTTCGTTTTTGGGTCACGGAGGAATTTTAAAGGGAATCCACTGACATTTCAGATTCGCAATATGGTCAAAGCAGGAAATCAGTTGTCCTTAAATATAACTCCTTAAAAAAATCAAATTTTCATGCAAGTATAAAACAGTATAATATCTTCATAGATGTATGGTCTCCCTTATTCTATGTTCTGCACTTTGCCCAGCAATTGCATAAATAATAGGACTGCATAAAATGATTATTTTGTTAATTGATTAGTCATGTGTTTAGGCCAAATCATAGAGGTTTGTTTTTTTTTTTTTTAAGTCGAAGTTGTAATGAAAACTTTACACAGTGTAGAGAATCTGTTTAAAGTTGCAAAGTGGCATAAAAAAGATCTGGTTGTCTCCACTATATTTAGCTTGCTAACGATTGTATTTTGTAGGGTGGCGTACAGTATTTTGACAGTATTTTGTAAAGCAATGTTATTCAGGAATTTTGAAAACTTGCCGATATAAATTCGGCAAGTAGGGATTGGGCCATTTTGTTGCCAAGATTTCAAAATACTGTTGTATTACCATAATATTGCCCAAGCCTAGTAACAACTTAAAATTTGTAGACTTCAACTTTTATTACACTGTTTGTATTTGTGTTTGTTGTGATATATCTGCCCTCTGCTGGTTTGGGGGAATATCATTGTCATACGCATACGCCGACTACGATAGTGTCTGCATGTATAGACAAATGTAGTATGTCTGTGAGTATAACCATGCGCGGATTGGAATGACACGCAGAAAAGTGAAGTATGAACAATGTTAATGTAGCTAGGTGGTAATGTCATTGTACAAATTTTATGCAATAAACCACAAAAATGCAACTAATCAATGACAAAATTCATTGTCAATTATATTTATTAACAATTAATATCAACATTATCGATTTGTTGTTGTATACTTAATTGCCATTTTGCCATGAACATTGATTTAAAATGTACATGATCAATGATTTAAAAATATTTTTGGGTCAAATTTGTCTTAATTGCACTGATTGCTCCTCCACAGCCTTCCTAAAATGCCGATCGGCTAGTTCTTGTGCTAAGCAGCTTCTGATGTATTGTCGTGGCAAAATAAAATACGTTTTTACTGATATTCTCTTATTAGAGATTCCGTTTAATTCTATGATATATATGCATGATTATGCAAATCCATTAAAATGACGACAGTTTTTAGTTACAAATGACAGGTTATGACAAGGTCAAAATCAGTAGGTTGATAATGGTAATTGAGCTGATATTCTAACAGTATTTCTTCACAATTTTTGTCTGTCATTTCAAATGGAAGCATGTGACCCGTGATGTCTGTATTTATGTTTATGGATTGGATTGGATGTTATTTCTTGGTAGTGATTTGAAGACGATGTTCTCGTGTTGGTCAATCTGTATAAATGTATAAAGACAATAAACATCTCTTAGTACGAAGATTAATACATAATATTAAAGTATACATACCCCAGGTCTAACTTCATGGACAGTGTGGCTCTTTGCAATTATTTCAGGTGAACCTTAATGCTGTTATGGCAGTTTTATTCTGGGTGAATGTCACCTGTTTGTTTGCAGTAGTAAACTAATTGAACCAATTGCAGTGTGTTGTCCAGCAGTACTCTGTTAAAGCAGCAAGGCTGATTGTATATCACAGCGTTTGTTGGTCCTGGTCCCCTAGACCCTACAAGGTGCTTTTTAGTTCATGTAAACTCTTAATTAGGCTTGAATGCACTGTAAACCAACCACTCAGTTAAAATTACATGAATGTATTATGAATGATGATGAAAAATTATTATATATTTCTACATATCTTTGGATTTGCCCTTTGAAACAAATAAACCAGCATCAATAATTTCAATTAATCGTTTATCCTTTTACTTTCAAACAATCCACAGAAGGATTGATAAATATAAATATGATGAATTTCACAATATAGGCCATTCAGATTTAATTTATCAGAAATTGCTAAATCATGGCAAGACATTTTTTTAATTATTTATTGCATGAAACCATTTTACAGTTCCATCCACCATATCCTGTTCAGGGTTGCATGGGGGCCTGGAGCCAATCCCAGCCAGTACTGGACTGGGTTTAAGGCTGGCATACGCCCTAGACTGGGTGCCAGTCCGTTACTGGGCACATGCATGTACACATAGACTATGGGTACTATTTATCTTAACTGCATATCTTTGGGCTGCAGGATGACACCCGCATGACATAGGGAGAACATGCAAAATTCACACCCAGAAGGTGTGAGGCAGTACCACAGTATCATCCTGTTCCTAATGCATTTAAACTTTGTAGTGAGTATGCACATGTATTGCTGTTTAATTGTGTGGTCCATTAGATTATAATCCTGATTATGCCTATTTGCAGCTCAATTGGCACACTGAGTGTACAGGGTGGGTCTCAAGACCAGGACTGAGAAACAGGTATAACGTGATTAAAGCCTCAGGCAAAGTAAAGTATTAGGCACATCACAAAAAGGCAGAATTATTCTGCTTACATTTTTGTGTCCGGTGATTTTTTTTTAAACTAGCTTTTAGGTTTTACTATTAGTCAGGATCTCTCCCAGCAAGTTTTCTGTTTTTGACTTTTTCTGAACATTAAAGAGGTTTTAAATAAAACACATTCAGGATACTTGCAGAGTGGTATTGGTGTTGTTTTGAACTGCCACTAAAACAGTGGGAGGAACCAAACACCTGAAAGGTAAACCATGAAATTGGTGGACCATTAACACTTTAATTTTTAATTTGGGCTTTATTTACATGTAAACCTGCATACCTCATGGCTCTCTAGACCTGCAGTTGCTGACCCCTGCTTTACACTGACCTCTTGTTCACTGGGGGGTGGTTTAATCATGTTTTTCTTCAACACGTTTACAAGGCATAACTTAAAAATGAATAGAGATCAGTGGTGCACTACTGCTTAGAATTTACTTTTGTCTGAGGACTTTCTACATTCACTGCAGGATATGGCTGCTTTCCACTTGATGTATTTATGTTGAACCCCCACTTGAATTAATCGTGGAGTCATCCAGTTTGTTCCAAATAGTTTTTCAGATGTAATACTGGTGTGTTTATTAACCCAATGTTTTTTATTAGATGTGAAATTCATTCTTCTAGCCTCATCACCCCCATGTGTATGTTTGTATAACATTAGCAAATACACACAGAAAATACTGGAATGTGAATTCTTCCATACTTGTGAATGTATTGTTTAACAAAATCACTTGCATTTGTTGATTGCTTCTGGATTCATTTGCTTAATTGCAGCACAATAAGGTTGAAAGTGTCTACTATATCTTATAGTTATTTCGCTGCCGATTTAATATATTGAAGTTAAATTTTTGGGAAAAATAAGCAGTTGGGCAATATATTCTCCCCAAAGCTGTCAGGATGTGGAGCCAGTTGTTCTCCATTGTTTTTCCACTGTGGTCGATTTTTAAATATCCATATGATACTGTGAACTGGAGGATGGGACAGTGGAAACTTTATTGGGTGCAGAGGGCTGTGAATTAAACAGAATATCACTGAGTTTGGAGGGGGTTGAGTAAAGATTGTAGGCAGAGTTCCATAATACATTTCATAATATTCGTTTTAATCCATGTTTGAATCTGTGGCATCTTCATGGAACAAATAAAGATGTCTCTTGGACCACCTATTGAGAATTATTGTCCTCTGTCATCCAGATAATTTGGCATCTGCTTTCCAGGTATTTGGAAACTTGCTTCCATGGCTGGATGACCGTAATGTCCGAAAGACCTTGATTTCAGTCCCCAGCTGCAGAGCATAAAAAGCAAAATGTTAAGTATAGTATTTCCAAAAGAAATACAAAGTTCTGACTACTTGTCATTAGACTGTCTGCCTTGTAATGGCTGCTTTGTCATATCTAGTGATGATGAAAACAAACGAAATACAGGAAACTCTTGTTAGGATTCATGAGGTATTCGTGTTTCTGCTAAACTGAAGACACCTGGAATTCTGTAGCCTGTTTGTCAAGCAGCCTCTTCTGTACACACAAGTTAATATGAAAGGACGACAAGGGTAGCATCTGCCTCTAATGGGAAAGTTCTGCCCTGCAGTGGCTGGCCACATGTCCGGGGCCTCTGGGGAAACGTACGATGCTGCGGGACAGAGATGCTTTGTCGCCAGCTCAATATTAGAGTAATGTTTCCGGAAGATGAAAATCGTGTGCCTTGTGGGATTTGGGTGCTTTTCTTATACTGCGCAAGCCTCATTTTTATCCTGTTATATGGCTGTTTAAAATTGCTCCCCCTTTTGTCTCAAAATTATTTAATGCTATAATTGAGAAGTAGGCTACTGAAATAGACTGGCTAATTTAAAGTAGGACGATATTGATGCAGACACATCCATTTCCTTAATTAAGTATTGCGGAGGTTGCATCTTCTTAAAAAAATCTGCATTTTGACCTATTTCACCAGCATTTTTATTGAATTATTTTGGTATATTTTGTTACAGTTGTCTGGAGGATGTAGGCCATACATCACGGACAAAATCAAAGCTTGTTGAATAGGACATAGATGCTGTTGAGCACAGGATGGAAACATACTTAATGATGTGCACAGATTGACAGCTGGCTGCTGTTTTGATGGTCTTTCTTTTCACAGGCATGTTCAGTGGACAAAGGGTAAGCTGCAAATTTGCCTTTAAAATATCAACTAACCTATCATCTGAAACAAATAAGACTGACAATTATGATAAAGTCAATCAGTCAATTTTATTATTGATATATAATCATTGCTTGTGCTTTAATAAATTCATTAACAGGCTAATTCTTAATCTATCATTGTTTTCAGTTTCTTCTTCATACGTGACAGTGTTGTCCGAAAGGCTGCCAATTGCTCAGAAGGATATTTAATGGAAAACAAATAATATAACCGCTGATCATATCAATTTGTTGAAAATTTTTTTGCGACTCAGCTATTCTGCTTCCATTTCAACAAATTTTTGGTGCCCTAATTCGGATTTTTGCAAAATGCAATGGATACATTTTATATGTTAAACTCAGTTGCATTGTTGCTGCACTGAGCAGCTTCTCAATTAAGACTGCCGTGATTTGCATGTTACTAGGCAACACAATGCTTTAGAGTTTTTTTTTCTCTCTCCTTATTCCTTTTCCACTTCACTGGTCATCCTTGGATGATCTTTCTTTTGTTTACATGAGCAAAATGGTTTTAATATTTAATATAATTGTATTTATATCAAGCTGCGTTTCTAGCAGAATTCTGTTGCTTCAGTTTGACTCCATTTTCTGAACTCTTCTTTTCTGGTGTGTAACGCTGGAGACTCATTTAATGCTTTGCCTCTGGATTGTGTCTTTTGGCTTATTTCTCAGTCTCACTCTGAACTTCCTCCATGTGTGTAGCCTGTGATGTTTTGTGCAGGTGGAGAACAAGGCGCACTGCACTTTAAGAGAAAGCTATTCATGGTTTAGTTGAGTTTTTATTCTTTTTTTTCCCTCTTTTTTGCTTCCAAAAATAACAACCTAAAGACACTAGTGTGGAGGAGATGGATGCTGTGTCTGGTTAGCTAGGTGCACCTTGCCATTAAGTTAAATAATATGTATCTATTTTAATGCTTTGTAAGTAACTTGGCAACACCAAGCAATGGTTGTGTCCCAGATCACCTCATATCGTACTGTACAGCATGTGTGTATTTAATCACAGCTAGCAGTAAGCAATGTAGCAGCCAGCGAAGTACCTGTGAATTAGCTGGATGATGTGAAGAAATGGTTAAATGAATTATTTATTGGTGTTACAATAAAAAGACGTTTCCCAGAAGCCTTCAGTAAATGCTAAAAGCTGTTATAATTTGGTAAAGGTTTGAAAATTTCTTATTACAATACTCCGTCAGCTAAATCATTGGTTTGATATACATTTTCAGTCATTCAGGTCAATAGCATTGAGTGAATATGCATTTATTCTCTATATAAAGAATATATATCAATAATATGCCAAAAGCTGAATTGGAAAACACAGCCAAACTTCTACACCCCACCCCCCAATATTTTTGTTCAGTTACATTTATCTCTTAAAACATTCAGGTTTGCAGGTTTGGGAAACCTGTAATTTTTTATAAAAGCGGTGTTTGTCAGTGAACAGCAGCAGGTATTATTGTGGTTAAATTACATTTTGTTCAGGGTGCAACTTTAAAATGACATTTTGTTCTACCATCATGCTATAGAGTAAAGAGCTTCACCTGAACTGCCTAATCAAAATCAAAGTGTAAATGAGTAAAACTGTACACAGCTTCAGGTGAAAAGCACCAGTGAAGCAAAAAAAAAATGCAATCTGTGCATCGTAATAGTGCATGAACTACACTGGCTTTCAAGATGGATATAGATGGTATTGTGTTTTAGGGCAGGAATTTAAAAAGAAACTTATTTTGCTGTTTGTAAAGTACTCATGAACCAACCAAGCGTCATAAGGTGCTGCCAGTGGCTCATTCCTCACACAGGGTGTTGCAGTTTTGTCTTTTAGTACCAGGACCAGTTCCTCATAGTAACTATGTAGGAAAAGGATGTCAGGTAACCGGCGAAAAGGGTAGCAAGTAGCATAATTCTCAATGGAAAAGGTTTGCTTCTGACTTCAAGGAGGTTTCCCACTTCTATTGCTGAGAAAAGGGGTAATTATTAACCGCTTATGATGTTACATCAATAATCCTCAAGCGCCTAAAACAGTTTAATGCTCATGGCACAGTTCTCCCTGAACACTAATAGAGAACAATTCCTTGGCCTAATAAGCACTGCTAGATCCCACAACATTTGATACATTCTTGTATAACCATCTGTGGTTCTGTTTTTATGTATAGGCAGCTTGGTGTATACATTACTCCACACCCACTAACCAGACAGCACCTCCTTTACTTTTGTTTCGTCAAAATATTAAAATAACAAAGCTGTCTCAAATTTTACCTCACATTTTTCAAATGACTTATTTAAATCAGTTCCATATATTCATCTGTCTTTTTTAACAGTTGCTGTCTTCATTATTACATATTGTAATTAACACATCACACAAACATAATACAGCTAAAAGGTACTGGTGCCATCTTTATTCTGATTGGTTTATACTCAGGGATTGACATAACTGGCACTCGAGTACGCATTCACCTTTGAAAGTGATACGTGTGACAATCAATTGTTGTAACAGTGTGAATGTGTACGTGTTTCATGTGTATTTCCGCCAATATGATGAGAAATTATCATGCATTTTAACCTTTGATATGCTAATTCGTACTTCATTTCCGGTATAGAGGTTAAAATGCACATAAAATATGTACATATTTGCATTGTTACATTAATCGATTGATGCACGTATCGCTTTTAAAGGTGAATGCGTACTTGCGTACCAGTTTTATCAATCCTTACTTATACTCGAAGAAATTATTTGTCATTTTATGAGGAGGAATTGAGAGCTGCCACTGTTGACTATTTTTATTTCGATAATCTATCGATTAATTTATTGATTAATCGAATAGTCTAAAAGATTTTAAGTCTTATTGTCTTTCACAGTATTGTGCAGGTATTAAGAAAGTTTCTGCAAAAGCCCTTAATAATTTTTGAAAAACTCTTCAGCTCTATATTCAGCAGTCATCAATTCAGATGTCATCAATAACTGCAAACAAACAAAGAGGGCTCATTTCAGCAAAGAGTGCATCTCTAACTGGAAAAAAGATGTTTCTTTTATATCCCTTTTCAAAGTATAACTGTTGGGTTTTTACATTAAACAGGGCAGCATGTTTAGAGTATACTGTATTCAAGTACTGGAATTTAAGTTCTCTAAGAAAAACAGACAGACAACAGCAAGAAATACAAACAACAAATAAACATCAGCAGCGTGACTTGCTAACATCCAAAATTTCATGAAACACTTTTTCAAAGCAAAAAAATTATAACACATTCACAGTGCAAGAGACAACCGTATCCATCTGATGGCCAAACTGCTCTGTTATAGTGTAAGAATGTCAACATGTCCACATGTTCTGGAGAGCCAGCCTATGTTTCCAACTGAAGAGAAGAGATGTTCAGAAGGTGTTGATGTGGCAGGTACACATTAAGATTTCGCAAGAGAAGCCAGAGAAGGAAATCTTGCCTCATTTGATTTCCACCACTGCAAAGGATCTGTACCTTTAGGCACAGACCGTTCCCCAAAATCTCTTCTCTCATCGAGTGACTGATGTTATCACTCAATCATTTTGAACTAATCTTGGGGTTGCCACATCCGTAATTGTTATGGTCCGAATGATCCCAAAATACGCCAAAACTGTCTGAGCTAATCAAAGTATTAAACTCTTGTCGCTACTTACTGTAGCATACCTAAATGTGAAATAGCTTCCTAGATAAATATTATCCATGGGTACTCACACTCCCCAAATATAAAATCCAAAACGGCAAAATCTGGCAACACTCAAGTTGGATGGAGACGAGCTGACGGAGCCAGAAAACGGTTGACGCATTTTGAGAAATTAACACAACTTAATAAAAAAAAAAAAATTAATCAAAAATATTGATGTCGGCAATTTTTTTGAATCTACGTCGTTGTCTACGTCGACTAATCACGGCAGCTCTAGAGGAATTTTACTATATCTTTAGTCGGTTGACTGTCTTCAACTTTTGCTGATAGCAGTACACCCATGTAGCCATTTACCTGCTGTTTGAGTATGTGTACTAGACTGCGTTATAGATATGACCTTGCATACATTTTTTCCTATAATCCACAGTCATATATGATGTGGATAATATTTTGAACACACCATTTGTGAGGAATCCTGCGTCTGTGAATGGCTTTCTGCTGTTCATAATTATACAGTTTGGAGAGAAGTGGCAGTTCACAAAGATCTGGATGCTAGCTATGTAAATTATTGCCAGATTTTGTTTGGCAGAAAATCTTTTTTATCATTGAAGGTCATCGAGTTAGAGAAGTCATGCATTTTTTCCTTTCCTGGTTAGATTTATGCTTTATTGAATCTGTGAAAGGCAAAACAGGTTTTTAAATTTTGCTTTTGTAGGCTTACCAATATCCATCCATCTTCTAACCACTTACCTTGGACAGGGTCACAGAGGGGACTGGAGCCTATCCCAGACAGGATAGGACACAAGGCAGAAGTACACATTCCAAAACACACCATGGACAATTATAGAGGTTCCAGTTAGCCTGTCTGCATATCTTTGGATTGTGGGAGGAAACCTCCACACAAAACAGAGCGGCGGGATTTGAACCCCCAAACCTGGATACTGCTACCCACTTAGGTGCAGCCTTAAAAACTACTGAACCCTTTACTGTGCAAGAGAGACTCCTTTTGTGCATCCTGTGGTCTATGATTTGGATATATGCAGGTATAATATGCTTAACTATATAATAAGATATGTGACCGTGACACAACACTGTCCTGCAGTGTAAGTTATTTAATGGTAACTCTGCATTTCACATACTCACTAATTAGTGTAATAGATGGCTAATATGACTGAGGTGTTTTATATTACACCTGCATTAAATAACCATTACTTATTAGTGTCAGAGAAAGTGTTGCTAATAGCAGTGTTTTTGCTGGGAACCCTTGACGTGAGACTAGGTACCCGAGAGACAACAATGACAACGTTTAGGATTCTGTCATTTCAGTCAAAGATGCTGTGCTGTTTCTGTTTTACAGTTATGAAATGCTTCATCATATTTGGGTTCAAACTTTTAAGCCAAATTATCTTACTAAATGGCATTTTGTCATACTTCTGCATTATCCATGAATTTGATGTGGTCTGGAAAGATCAAATAAATATGTGGTAGATTTCATTAATTCATCCATCAAACCGTTTCTCATGCTCCAGACCATGGGGGGCCTGAAGCCGATGATAGGTGCACAAGGCTGGGATGCCAATCCATTGCATGGCACATACACACATGCCTTATTGGCAATCTAGAGATGCCAGTTAGCCAAACTGCATCATTTTGGAGGATGGGAGGAAACCGAGCGACACATGGCGTGATTCAAACCCACAACCCCAAGGTGTGAGACAGCAGTGCTATGCACTGAGCCACCCTGCTGTCTTTGCATTTATCTCAGTGGCGTAAATTAAAACAAGTATTGGAGTCTTTGGTGACCTTTCAGAAAAAGTGAATATTCTAATGGCATGATTTTGTCCCACAAATGAAACAGGCACTGGTAAATTTGCAGAGTCAACATAAAAATTTGAAATCGCAGAATTTCATTCTGTAAAACACATGAAGTCCTTGGGCTTATATTGGTACCTTAATCATGCTGCTGTCAACATAATTCTTTGGCAAACAGTAGTATGCCGAAGATTAGTTACTGGATCAGTTTGACAGTGTTTGACATTGCTTAATATTTTTCTGAACATGTTTTTGCACAATTGTAGAGGTTTAATGGATGATGTCATTATGTACCAAGCTGCATAAAGGTACAGCCTATTTGTCAAGTTAATGTAAACAAAAGCTAGACATACAAATAAAACCCAGTCATTTTCTTTGTAGATTTGAATGAATATTTGTTCATTTGCTCAAAAATTTATTTTGATCACACATGATTTGGTTACTCCAGGGTGGGTGAGACAGCTTCTCTCCATTATCAGGAGTGTCAAGTATGATTTGAGTAGCCTTGTCTCTTCAGTCACTCTGGGTCTTCAGGTCCTGTTGCAATAACATTAATACAGTTATTACTATGCATGCAAGTAAGCCTGTATGTATACTGTTAAGAACTGAGGTTGCATCCCAGGAGAAGATAACACCAAAAAGGGTATAATGTAATCGGGTTCTAAAAAGGTTGTCATGCTACCTAGTCTTAAGTTAGACGAAAACTTCCTCAATGAATAAAAACAAGACTAAAATGTCATGAAGAGACAATCTGAAACTGACCTAATGAAAAGTAGTACCTTTAGTGAGTGTTTATTGTAGCTGGATATGACTGGATAATGTTGATTAACTACCTTCAAGCCCATAAACCATGTATCCACCTGACGGGTAGGAACCAGGTGGTTCTGTCTGTAAAGACTGTCTGTTAACTCTTGTGCCATTATGTCTGTGCTAGGCATTATTACTTTAATATGGTATGCCATGGTATTTTGAAAAGCTGTCAATAAAAGTGGATGTTCGGTAAAATTGGCTGCGTGCCCCTACTCTCGGCGAATTTCATCAGCAAGATTAAAAAATCACCAGCTGGTTTACACTGGTCTGACAGTTGTTTATGATTCTGAGAGAGCACACTTGAATTTTTTGTTTTATTTTATGTGCTGGTGTTTTATGTGAATCAGGATGCATTATATGCAAGACTTTTGTATGAAACTAAATTTTGTTTTTTTTATTTATTTAATGATGAATAAAATTCATATAAAGCCATTTTAGGATTAGTGCAGTGTTTAATATTAAAGATTTACAACAGATCTGTGTCCTTAAAGACCATATGTTCAAACCTATTGCCATGCGATAACAGCTTTACAGACCTTTCCTTCAGGAATCAGTAGAGGACAGAGGCAGACCAGTCTCTGTGTGTACACAGAAAATTAAAAGAAATTTTCAAGGAAATGTGAAAATGATGTATTAGACTATGACTAAATCTGTTGATTTCATTGACTGCAGCTACTGTAGATTTAATTGATTAAATCTATGGTACATTTAGTTGACCTAAATATTCTAGAATTTTCATTAACTAAAAATAAGAAACATCAGATGACTAAAATAAACTAAAACTAGATTGCCTTTGTGTCAAAAGACTAAGACTAAATTAAAAAATGCTGCCAAAATGAACACCGGTGCCATCATAAGCACCAGTGCAACTCTGCAATATTTTGATATGGAACCATGGCAAAGTCTTTGCAAGACCATACTAGTCAAATTATAAAGGGTATTTTAAATCCTTAATAAAAATACAAGATCAGTTTTGCTCCTAATGACCTTCCAGTAATCACATTTCACAGTTAGGAAGTCCCGATATTCTTTTTACACATAGTCCTAAAAGAAAGTTATCAGAGTATAAGCATTAACAGGTAAAGGATTCTGTATTGAGGAAGAGATAACGGAGACAACTGGAGTTTTTTTGTGTTGCTCAGTATTTCTTAGTGACAACTGAACAAAATTTGACTGCAACATGAAACTGTCTTGTGTTTTCCCCTTTGTAGTAGGAATTTTAAATTGCTTTGTTTTTTTAATAAATGCAATAAAGCATGTAAATGCTCAAAGTAAATATTTGGATATGGTAAATATTGGGAAAAGACAATCAGGAATTTATGGGGCAGGTGTTGACTTTGAGATAAGGAAATTACTGATTTGCCGAGTACTTGAAGTTAAAAAAATCTTAAAATAGTAACAGAGACGTGTTTTCTTATGTCAAAATCAAAACAGACTAGTTACCAAATATGTTTCAAAGCATAATATCATTTTATAAAGCAAAACAACGAGTTAAACATTTACTCAGAATAAATTAAAGCCAAATAACTTGTCATTATGTACCATTAATGTCTACAGAAGGAGAGGAAGGTTAGTAGTTTAATCAAACTCTGATTAACTCTGAACAACTGAATTCTGAGACATAAATGATTAAATAAGGTTGGCATTCTGTATTAACTTCGCACATCATGGAGGCCCAGTGTAGCCTGAATATTTTCTCTTCATATTCTTATTGACATCATGGTTTGTTTTATGTTTTTGATGTGGAAAATGGAATAGCTTCTGAATGAATATTTATTTGACGTTTATAGCAGGACATGCATTGGTTTCCAGTTTCTGCGATTAGCTGTACTCTTGTGTTAATTCTGGTTTATGGATTTCAGACATTTTGCTATAATGCTGGTACAGTTTAACAGCATTTTGCTCTCTTGAGCTTTATTAAACCAAATTGGGTATTTCAAGATGCAGCAATTTTGAGGAAAATAATAAAATTATTTTATTATTTTGTATTAAATATAAAATTTGTTTTTAATTATGCTTGTTTATAATGTTGTTTACAATTATACACAATTGTAAATGTCGTGCCTGTATTTAGGATTTTATCTGCATTGAAACCAGTTCTTTGGCATTGTCTTGGTTACCTCTTTTTGGTTTTACGGATTTTTTTAAAATGTAACTTTTTTGTCAGTCAAAGCAACTATAGAGTTTTCTAGAAAGGCTTCTCAGCTGGTGGTTGGAAGCCTGCACCACCCCTTTCAACTTCCTGGCTCACTGTAACTCTCTCGCCCAGCCTGTGTCTGCTGCCGCTAGCAGACAGGAGGGCTTCAAGCTCGCTTCTGAAGTGGCTTAAGCTGGGGGTTGAGGTGCCTCAACCCTGGTCAACCGTTTTTGTATTTTTTGGTGGGGGGGGGGGCTGCTA
>JAODKC010000095.1:33561483-33573576 GCA_026777985.1 Mormyrops attenuatus | reverse complement strand
ATTATAAATTGCATAATTATAAAATGGCTCCTATTTAGCTACCAGCTTTTACATTTAGCATGAGGTTATTTAAATTAAATTATTTGGTAAATAATAAAGACAAGAATGATACTTCACTCAAAAACACATTTTAATAGTTTGCTGCCATATTAGAAATAAAACTGTCTATTTTCCAAACAATGTAAAAAAAAAAAGAGAGAACTTTTTTTCCTGTAAGCCAAGGACAGGCACCTTAGCAGCAGTAAAACAGTGCAAAACATTCTGTAACAAGCTACAACATAAGGCTATTTCAATCACAGTTTATTCATACTAAGGAATATCAGCATTTCAACGTGGTCTCGGGTCAGGCTTGCTCTCTTCTGAGAGCTGTGGAGTACACGTCTGCTTCTTTAGCAGAAAACCATCCATGGCACATTTGGTCGTCTTCGTACTGCATAAATGTCATAAAGGATTCTTTTTTTCCAAAAACAAAATACGTCTTTAAAAACGTACATTCACGCCGCAATTTAGCTTACAAGCTAATATCTTACTGTGGCGAGTCCAATTCCGATTCGCCCAGATATCCGACATGCCTCCTCTTCAAATGCTCATGCATTACTGAAGTACTCCCATGATAGGCAAGGTCCGCTTTGCAAATGTTGCAAATAAGTTTTTTCTTTGCCTTATCTAGGGTGAAATTGTCCCAGACTTTAGAGCAGGGGTGTCCAATATGTCGATAGCGATCTACTGGTTGATCGCAAAGGTAGTGTGGGTAGATCGTATGGCATAAAAAAGAGGATGGATGACGCTTTCAACCGCGCCAACTGCTGCAAGCTACCGAGTCGCCTAGTTAGCCTTCAATTTATTTCTACTAAACATAAGAAAGGGTATAAAAATGAATGGGGGAGCTGGACCACGTAAGAAGCCAAAAACCTACCACTTCCATACGGAATGGGAGGAGGACTGTTTTTTTTCCCCACCATGTCACATTCGAAGTGCATTTGCCTCATCTGTCAGTCTACCGTTGCTATTCCGAAAAAGGGAAACGTGAAGCGGCATTTTCGGACTATTCATAAAAACTACGATATTAACTTCCCTCCGAAAAGCGAGCTGAGAAATAGAAAGGAAAAGGAACTAAAATCCCAGTTCAATTCAAAAATACTTTATTTATCCCAAACGGAAATTAATAATGATAATAAAGAACACTCAATATATTTCTAAATAAAAATATGTTTTGCATTTTTATAGTAGGTAGATCATTTTGACTTGGTCATTTATAAGTAGCTCGCAAGCTGAAAAAATCTGAGCACCCCTACTTTAGAGCATTTAATACGCGATGATGCCTGATTTGTGGCCGCCATTCTTCTACCTGTCGCTGAATGCTATTGCGCAAGAACCAATCTCACCAGAGTATTGCACAGGTAAAAAGGAAGGAAAACGTCTCACTCCATTTAAAAATACGTCTGGCGACAATTATCGACAATCACATTCGTCGGCGACTATTTTTTTGGAAGAATTTATTGGTTGGTGCAAGTCATCTTTTTTGGACATTAATACATCAAAAACAAAAGAGATGATCATAGATTCTGGGAAAGATTCTATGGTCACTTCCCCAGTGATTATTAATGATCAGGTGATTCAGGTAGTGCAGCATTACAAATACCTTGGTATTGAACTTGATAATAAATTAACTTTTCAGTATCAGGCGGATGCAATATGTAAGAAAGCCCATCAAATGATGCATTTTTATCGTAAGCTAAGAAGTTTTAGGGTAGACAGTAGTTTTATGAAGATGTTTTATTGAATCTATTTTGACCTCCTTTTTAAGTTGGTATGGGTCTTTAAATGTTGGAAACAAGAATAGATTAAGGAGGATTGTTAATACATGTAGCAAAGTTGCAAGATTAGACCAAAATGACTTATCGGTTTTATTCAAGGCCAGGATTTTGAAAAAGGCCCGGTCAATTGTGACCCTAGCCATCCCTTATCAAGGGAGTTTATGCTGTTTCCATCTGGCCGGAGATATAAATGACCAAACTGTAGGACAAATATGTTTAAAAATTCTTTTATTCCAAGTGCCATTGGTTTGTTAAATCAATGTGACTTTTAATTGTTTTTACTGTAATAATGTTTTCTGTTTTCTGTCTATTACGTGTTGCTGGCTGTAAAACAAATTGCCCCCCCAGGGGATAACAATAAAGTTCAACTTCAACTTAAAAATGAAAATTTGAAAATGCTAGTTCTCACCCCCTAATTTTGTTATCTTAAGAAAATATTTCAGGAATTTTTTTTATGATTTTTCAAGCATGTTCTGAGGTTGCCCAAGCAGCTTGAATGGCTAAAGCTAGGTTTAGTTGTTAATCTCTTTTGTCATTCATTTGATTACTTTTCTTTTTTCATTTTATTTTCTGGATTACTATATTTCTTAATGTTTGGTTCATTTAAATAAAAAATAGGACTTAAAAAATTATTAAAATATTCAGGTAGCAACCATGCAACAACAACTTTATAAAATAATACCTTTCGTTGTTCTTATGTCATAACTTTCAGTTTCATATATTTTCAAATTTTTACACGGGGTTTCGTTTGGTCAGATTTTGTCATTCTTGATTTTTAGCTAAATTGACCAAATGTTAAGAAATATGGTAGACTTGATGCTAAACTACCAAAAAAAGATGTTTAGCACATTTTTGCTAACAATCAAATGAATAACCTGAGAGCATGGAGCAAGGTAGCATGGAGAATGGTGTTTTGCTTATGTCCATAGCTGAATTTTTTGAGTATTTTACTTGAAGATTTAGCCAGTAACGTACATTTAAAATTTCACGAACAAACCAGTAATTGCTAGCTTAATTAGTCATGGTCTACAATACAACTGCGGCATGTCTGGAATTGATTTCATTTTGGTTCCAAGAAAAGCTGCTAAACCATGTACCTCACTTTGTCTCCACCAGTACTCAGCTCTCTCCTTTATTCTTATATCTACAGAAGTAGTCACACCTTAAGTTAGCAAAGTTGACTGGGGGGAATCTAGCTAACTAAGTTTTAAATAATTGTTAATGTGAATCGCACAGGCAAAGTAAGCCTACCATTGCTTGTCTGCAATGCTAGTTATTTCTATAAAATTAAAAATCCTGTTAAAAGGATGAATTTTAAGTCTAAAAAAAATATGGATTCAGAATGGTGACATCACTGAATGATACAATTGAAGTAGGGTGTGGGCCTTGACTTTTTGGCTTGAACAGGAGCTGTCTATCTGTCTATCTCTTGCATGAGCCAGAGTATTAATCTAGACAACTGTGTAGCTTAGCAGTGGTCTTGATGGTTATGGTGATCATTTTTCTGCCCTCACTTTGGAGTTTCCTGCACTTTCTTCAGCTATAGGCAGACAGATAACTTGTCCTTGCACTCCCGTGTTTGAATGGCTTTATTAAAGACAGCCGTTCGCTTAGACAGTGCATCAGGAGCCGAGTAAAACTAAAACACAATAATAAATGCAATAAGTATAAGGAAATCACGTACATGTCACAGTGATACAATACGCATTTCTTTTAGATTAAACAAAATACTGGAGCATCGCAAATTAAACAAAATGGCAACCTAATTACTATTATAACCTCCCCATAATCCAAATAAGCGTAAATTTGGTCAAACAAGATTTACTTCAAATTATACTTACAGACGATGCCTCCAAACCTAATTGCTTGCCAGATAAACTTAAATGCCTCCTTTAGTACCTTGTACAATATGTCCGTTTTATTACACTGAACAAATTCACGCCAAGAGAAGTAGCACTTTCAAAAAGAAGTGCCGCTAAGGATCAACACAATTAACGGCTCCCTACGTGCCGGGAGCGATTAACATCAACGCAACAGCCAGAACAATAATAGAAGAGCTTACTTTTCTATTATAATCAAAGAAAGAAGGACAAATGTGAACAGGTCTGGAGGATTTTGTAATTTTAATTGTAAAAACCAAAATTTAAAAATTTTGTTATATATTGTGTTTTACACCAGTAAGAAGAGCCTGAAATCACAGTCAGTCTACAGTCAGACCTGTCTCTGAAGCTCACACATGAAGAGCCTGAAATGGCAGTATGCAGACAGACCTGTCTCTGAAGCTCACACATGCAGAGCCTGAAATGGCAGTATGCAGACAGACCTGTCTCTGAAGCTCACACATGCAGAGCCTGAAATGGCAGTTTGCAGACAGTCCTGTCTCTGAAGCTCACACATGAAGAGCCTGAAATGGCAGTATGCAGACAGACCTGTCTCTGAGGCTCACACATGAAGAGCCTGAAATGGCAGTTTGCAGACAGACCTGTCTCTAAGGCTGACCCAGATGCTGCCATAGGCATTAGGAGGTTTAAGTCGAGCCAGAAATGGGCCAGCTTGCCAACAAAGAAATTGTGTTTATCCTATCCTGAAACAAACCACAAGGGGGTGGGAGCAGCTCAGTACCGGAAGCAGATACGCCAGTGATTTGGCTTACAGGGGCCATTTTGGTGTAGCGTGCTGGACAGTTGAGGGACATGTTGTCCGGTGCTGTTTTGAGGTTCCCCAGATGGAATCGTGTTACTAAGTATTGTGAAATGGCACCTGAAATACGCAAGTTCTGTTTGCGCAGATTTATGCCCTGTGGGGGCTTAGAATTCATGGTCCAAAATGTAAATGTTTGGCCTTATTTGGAATGTCCTATATATCTATACAGTAAATTGTATTGCAGTAGTTGGTTAATAAAAAAATCTGTTTGAGGAAAAACCAGGTATCTGCTACGTACAGTTAATTTGGCTTACACATGTGAATCTAAACTTTAAATCTCTGGCCAGTGTGAGATTAGTTGGCACTCCAGGAACCAATCAGACATTTGACTTTTGCATTCTTTGGTAGTTTTTATCCCCAGTGACAGAATTAATATATTTTGAATTAAACTGTTAAACAGCCCATTTCCTTGCCTGGTTATGCCTTTTTACTGCTGGGTACATCAGTATAAAACTAGCATTAAGCACATCAGAGGTTCCTTCAGCAGTCTGTGGGTCTTGCAATTTGAAACTGCACCCCTGAAATTCAGTATATAATCTGTTAATTCTTAATAAATATTAGTAGGTCTGATTCTATCGAAGTCTGATTGCTGTGTCAGTCTGATTTACTGCAGTTTAGGTTTCAGCCGACAGGCCAGCTACAATAATTGAATTAAAAAAACTATGAAAACACACTCGGTGGTGTTTCAGTACCGGAAATCTTCATCAGTGTTGTGTTAGTATGTAACAATCTTAAAGACATGCCACTGTAGGGTTATTCTTGCTGGGCAACGGGTAGCATTGCGGTTAAATATATGGAGATTCAGCCGCTCGCGCACCCAAACCTGTAAAAATATCCTTCTGTACTGATCAGAAATAATTGTGGATGATGCTTATGTGTCACTAATAAGTCAATTGAAAGAGAGGCAGCATTTCTTTCCTGTGAATTCCCCAGCTGATATTCTTTCAAATGGTGTCCTTTAAGCCATCCTTGCATGGTAATGCTGTATTGTTGGTCACGGTGGCTGTCTCTGCTATCTCCTCCCAGGTCTATCTGGGCTGTTTGACACCGGCCTGCACCACGCCAGCCCCTCTGGCCCCGACGCCTCCGTCATGAATCTAATTTCAGCTCTGGAGTCCAGGGGTCCACAGCCACCTCCATCCGCCTCCTCCCTCCTCTCTCAGTTCCGCACTCCGTCCTGGCAGACAGGTGAGTAAAGGCCCGTGTGTATGAAAGCAGTAAGATCTGTGCAGCACCCATGTTTATACTTGATTAAAAACATTTTTTTATCTTGAATGCAGCTGTTGCTTTTTTATTATTATTAATAATAATAATTAATAATGCTGTTAATAGGTAGTAGTAGTAACCATAATAGTACTATTATTACTAGTAATATTATTATTGTGATATATCTTGAAATAAGTGGTGCAGCAGTGTTTTAAGTTTAGAAATTTTCACAACAGCTGGGGACTTATGTCAGAAGAGGAGAGCGCAGTCTTCATGGATCTGCTACATGGTCCCTGTCTGGTGGCTGGAGACCAAATTAAATGCATTATTGGGGAGACTCTGATGTTCTGTGTAGCACGTTGCCCTGTACCAGAAGCACCTTGCATTTAAACTAATGCATTAAAATTTTCCAGCTGTCGCACTACCTTCGTCCCCATACCGTCCCCATACGTGCGTGTACTTGTGCACGCTGCTGCATTTAGGTGCTCTGTAGTCTTAATGTCACCAAAGTGGTTATTTATCAGGACTTGGGGACCTCTTTGGGAAAAGGAGAGTCTGCATAATGAGGGAATCAGCATGTAAGAACACAGAACAGGGAACGAAAGGCACCTAGAAACACAAAAAATTTTTAATTTTCTAACGTATTGTGAACTGCCTTATGGTATGATGAGTGAAAGAGGGCTAGAAAGCCAGGGCCAGTAGAAATTAGATCCATGGACTTTCCTACTTTGGTATTTCTATTGATTATTTGAGCGCAGAGGTAGGTTGGTTTAAAAAGGAGGAGAGACAAATTAAAAGCTTCACTGTTCTCTGGAGTACATCAGAAATAAATTGCTGATGTACTAAATCTGCTGAGAGGGAAGATGGATGGATGGGTGGGTGGGTGGATGGATGGATAGATAGAAGGAAGGAAATTTCTAAACCCATAAATATTGCATGTGATTCGAGGGAAGAACTGAACTGATTTTTTTTACACTTGTACATACTTTTATAATTAGATGTAATATAAAGATTTAAGTAAAATTCTATATCAAGCAACACAGGACTAACAAGTTAACAAGAACAATGTTTCTACGTTTAAGTTTTTGTCTACAAAAGTTAGCTTGCCAACTGTTGAATAATATTACTCAGTTATTGCTTTGGGTCTGTTTTCCTAATCTGGTCTAGCCTAATGTCCTCAGTGTTACCTTGCTAGCTAGCAAAGCACAGACATAAAATGCTACCAAGCTATGTATAACTCACAGTTTACTTAAATATCAGCCAAATACATCTAGGAGTTGAGCTGCTGAGACACACATGCTGTGGACTTTCATTCCATCATTATCAGAATCTAAATTTAGCTCCAGACCAGCTGCTAGATGCAGATGATTTGTTGCTGGAATGCAAGTATTTTTTTCCCAGCTGTGCTAGCAGGTAGCAGTCAGATGGCCATTCCCACAGCCCTTCTGATATCGAACCTTTAATCTGAAAGTACAGCCGCACTATGCACAGAAAAGCAGAATAATAAAAATAATTGAAAATGATTGAGACTTTAAGGTCAGCGGAAAGCTGCTTTGAAGGTCTGGTAGTCTGCAGCCACTGATGGTGTTTTCATGTTTTTGCACAGCGACAGACTGGTGAGGAGGGCTTTAAGTTAACATTGCGGTAATTTACCTGAAGATCCTTTAACATTTTGGCCCTGCTTCGTACCATGAAGCGCCAGGACCAGGAGCTGCCTCTAGCCAGGTGGTTTTAATGCCTGGCATTCCACGGGTGGTTAAATGCTGTATCATCATATGCTGAAGGATAATGTTTGGTTTACACTACACTGATTATATATTATCTTTATAAAAAGTGAAATAGAATCTGTTTCAGCAGAGATCTGTCTACAAACCTGGAGTGTTCTAAAAGTAAAAAGCATGCTGTTTGGAGTTTACTGGCCTTAATGTTTTTGTATTTCTGTATCATTTGTGAAATAAAATGCATAAACTTGACTGAGGAAAGCCCAAAAAATGGACTCTGTTTGGACCCTGGTCAGCATAAACAGTTGGAAGATGGATATGTACTCACCAGCCACTTTATTACGTGCACCTGTTCAACTACTAGTTGAAACAAATATCTGATCAGCTAATCGGATGTCAGCCAGCAGCATAACGTATGGAATCATGCAGATACAGGTCAGCAGCTTCAATTAATGTTCACATCAAACACCAGAATGGGGAAGAAAGGTGATTTAAGTGACTTTGAACACGGCATGGTTGTTGGTGCCAGACAAGCTGGGATGAATATTTCAGAAACTGCTGATTTATTAGGATTTTCACACACAACCATCTCTAGGGGATACAGAGAATGGGCCAAAAAAACAGTTACCAGCAGCAGTTGGTGTGAAAATGCATTTTTGATAGCAGAGGTCAGAGAAGAATGGCCAGACAGGTTCAAGCTGATAGAATAGCAAAAGTAAGTCAAATAAGCAGTCGTTACAATCAAGGTATGCAGAACGCACAACATGTCAAACCTTGGGCTACAGCAGCAGAAGATCACACCAGGTGCCACTCCTGTCAGCTAAGATCAGGAAACCAAGGCTACAGTTGGCATGGGCTCACCAAAATTGGAAAATGGAAGACTGGAAAAACCTTGCCTGGTCAGATGAATCTCCACTTCTGCTGCGACATTCAGATGATGGGCTCAGAATTTGGCATAAACATCATGAAAGCATGGATCCATCCTGCTTTGTATCAACAATTCAAAATGGTGCTTGTGTTGTAATGGTGTGGGTGACATTTTTTGCCACCCTTTAGGCCCTTTGTACCACTTGAGCAACCTTTATATGCCACAGTCTACCCAGCTTCTAATGGCCACTTTTAGCAGCATAAAGTGTCATATCACAAAGCTCATATCATCTCACACTGGTTTCTTGAACATGACGACTAGTTCACTGTGCTGAAACGACCTTTACAGTCAGCAGATCTCAATCCAATAGTGTACCTATGGGATGTGGTGGAACGGGAGATTTGCATCATGAAGGTGCAGCTGACAAATCTGCAGAAAATGTGTGATGCTATCCTGTCATCATGGACCAAAGACTCTGAGAAATGTTTCAAGCACTTTGTGAATCTGTGGCACAAAGAATCAAGGCAGTTCTGAAGGCAAAAGGGGGTCCAACCTGGTATTAATAAGGTGTACCTAATAAAGTGGCCAATGAGAGTAAGATTGGATGGTTGGATTAGATATCTCTGAGGCAACAAATTTTAACCAAACTAGTGTTGTGGCATCAAAAATAAATAAAATGTCCACATCTTGTAATCAGTACCCTAGTTCTTGATTGTAATTGAAAAAAATAATGTGTATTTGTTCCTGCTTGGCAAGGAAAGACATTATAAAATATGCCTTTATATTTTTTTTAACTCATACTAGTAAGCAGTATTTCAGAAAATACCACAGGCACAGAATCAATATTTCATATTCCTTTTCATTAAAGCATTCAGTCAGTAACAGCCAGAAGCATTAAAATCACTTGTTCTTAATAGAATTGAAATTAGGCATCTCTTATTAGATAAAAATGCAAATGACCAAAACTTGCTGGACATTAAGATCTCTTTCCTTGTCTTTAAATATTCAAAAGTCTCTTTGAATAACGTGTTTGTATTCAACCTTTAAATGTAGGCATTAGAGGGTCATGCAGGATATGCAAATTCAGAGGCATTCTGCATCTGCTAACGTGCACAATTGTTAGATTTCCATGCAGATGTGCAGCAGCAGTGTGTTTGGGTGACGAAGTTCCTGCCTTTGTAGATGTGCATGGATGGTGACATTTATTAGTTAAAGCTCACCAAGCTGTGTTCTTAACCGTGTGGTGCTGACGTTGCCTCCCTTTGTGTACAAGCAGCTGTGATTTTTGTGATATTTCAGTTTGACTTCCCATTTGAGTCTCACCACTGGGTTTTACTCTTTACCTTGGTTTTATTTCTCACAGCAGGCTTCTACATGGTAAAGAATTACGCTGTGAAAGTGGTTTTTAACCCATGCACAGAACTGGACTCGTTCTAAATATGTTTTGATGCACTAAGTTAAAGTATGGATCCCAGACAATATGCATGCTTTTAATACATAATTTATATAAAAATTTTGTGCGCTTGTTCCTGCTTATGACAAAAATTACTGTAATTGTGTTTTTCTTCAAATAACATTTATGTGGAACAGACTAACAATTGAGATATTTGACAAAAATCCTGCTTGGTGGTATACAGCCAGGAATTGGGAAACTTCTGGAATTCATCCATTTTAACTTCTGCATACTCAGAGCAACCTTGCTGAAGGCCACAGAGAGTGCTTTCTTTATTAAACTGTAGGCCTTGCAGTTTATAGCTCAGCAAAGAAGACAGGGTAACTTTTTTTTTTCTTTAACTTTAGAAACTTTCTTGCCACTGGGCCAATGGAGGTGACTGGAAATTCAAAAATGAATGACATGTCCTGTAGCAATGATATTGGCATATTGGAATACCTGAAAAAGGGATCAAATATGAGGAAGGGGGCAGTGAGATTAGCTACATGTACATATCTGAATAGTAGTGTGGCTGCCTATATCTTCTAATATTTTAAATCATACTTAGCATCTCTTGTTTCTCATACGGTAGTTTGTAGTAGCATTCTGCGCCCTACTTCTCTCTATTTTGCTTTTGGCTATGTGCTTCAGGATCCATATATGCTTTGCATGGAGACTCTGTTCAGGGCACCGCTGTGTAGATGAGTATGGTGCTTATTGACTGCAAGTGAATACATGAGGAGGGGGAATGCTTCCAGCATCATGTTTATTTACACTCTGCGGTGGGATATCCAGGCATCAAATCCATATGATTCCTCTAGACATCTAGGGATAGCCACAGATCAGTTATTCTGACCATATGTGATTGCCAGCTTGGATTAGCTCATTGTTTCTGAGGAAAAAGTATTACTTGTAAAAATAAATGTGTCCTGTCGTTAAGATTGGAACTGCATGGTATGTAGTGGTTAGCAGTGTGGATCTGTGGCGGGAAGGTTGGTGTAAATCTCACCGGCAGGACTGTTTTACATCCAACAGACTCTTAATCTGAGCTGCATAAATTACTCCGGGGAGGACAACCTGTAAAACTAATTGATCAATGAAGTAAATAGTTTTGTATATGCGCTCCAAACTGAATTTGTAAAACATTTAATAACATATTGATCTTATTGTTTTATGTGTCTCTCATTTGTCATGATATGATTTTGTTGACTTTTCCGTATTTTACAGCTATACTTACCACCTTTGACTGCTGTTAGGGGCACATGCCATTTTATTCTAAAAGGTGTCTGATGTAAGTGTCGTCCCCCCCCCCATCTCTATCCCCCACAGCCATGCACACTCCAGCCCCCGCTGAGCTCTTCATCTCTGGTGCCCTCCCCGGTTCCGGAACGTTCCCGTCTTCCTCGGCCCTCTCCGCTTACCAGCACCCGGCCTCGTTTTCCGGCCGCTCCTTCCCGGGCGTAACCCCCTCGCTGTCCCTCCAGGAAACCCCCACGTTCAGTCCCACCTCCAATGGCCTGCTCTCCCCCCACGACTCCCTGCTGCACATCAAGCCTCCGTCTCAGTCGAGTCTGGGCTTTGACCGCCTGCTCTCCTCGCAGGGGGCGGCGTACAGAGGAGGACAGGACCCCACTGGCCCCCCGCCTCCTCAAGCTTCTACTACCTCCTCCTCTCGCCACCTGCCCCCACACCAGTTCAACCTGCTCTCCTCCCAGCTGCAAGACCAGTCCACCCAGTTATACAACGCCTCTGTGTTCTCGTCGGCCCCTGCGCCCCCACAGCCCCCCCCCCAGGAGCGAGCCATTTCGAGACAGGACAGTGTCATAAAGCACTACCAGCGCCCTCCTCCCTCCCAGTCCCAGCTGCCCTCCTCAGCCCATTCCCTGCAGCACTATCTCAGCTGTGGGGCTTCGGGTTATCAGCAGATCACCCACCACAGACATGCCGGGGTCTCCTGCAGCCCACTTGGCGATCAGAGTCCCTCGTCTGACCCGAAACCATCCCCACGGGCAGAGCAAGGCTACCGGCCCATCATCCAGCCCCCCTATACCACTTCCTCATCCTCATCCTCTGGGGGTGCAGGGAAGGGGCCGAAGAGCAGCTCCAGCAGTGGCTACTCCTCCTCCGGTTCGGGGTCCTCCTCCCGGACTCCTCATACTCCTCCATCCGCCTCCTCGACCTCCTCATCCTCCTCCTCCTCCTCCTCATCTGCATCTGGAGCGCATCCCCCGAATTCGAATCCCACATCCAGCTCCACAGCTGCCCCCACGACGCAGCAGCCCCCAACCCAGAAGGCGCCAGCCCCCCCACCCCCCCAGCCAACCCAACCCCACCCAACGACACCCC
>JAODKC010000095.1:33542912-33554937 GCA_026777985.1 Mormyrops attenuatus | reverse complement strand
CCCCCCCCCCCCCACCCCCCGCCCCCTCCACGCCCCTCTTCCCCTCTGTGCCCTTGGCCAGGTTCTCCTTCCCCCCTCGTCCCCCCCCCTTCCCCCCCTACCCCAGAAGATGCCCCTGCCACCCAGATAACACCCCTGCATTTGGCCAAGAAGCAGACCAATGCCGCCATTGCCGGGGAGAGCGAGGAGGAGGACAGCGAGAGTGGCGGAGAGGGCATATTCCGCGAGAGGGATGAGTTTGTGGTGCGGACTGAGGACATTGGCACTCTCAAGGTATTGTGTGTGTTTTATGGTGAGCCAGAGAACCACAGTCCCACATACGCAGCTACAGCTGCTGATCTGCCCGCTCCATGACAGATGGGCTCCTTCATGCTTGCTACTCTGCAGAGAGTCCATGGCCTTGAACTCTCTGTCCTGCCTCTGTTCTGTGCCTGTATGTTTCATTTGTTAGGGTGTGATGTGCACAGAGTCCTCTTGAAGCCCTTCTCCAATAAGTCTCCTGTTTCTCCCCACTCAGCTGGCCCTGCAGACTGGCCGTGAGCCACCCCCAATCTGGAGGGTGCAGAAAGCGCTTCTGCAGAAGTTTACCCCTGAGATCAAGGATGGGCAGAGGCAGTTCTGTGCTACCAGCAACGTGAGTCTCCTACTCGTGCACAGTGTCAAAGTATTAAATGTGGAAGAAATTGAACGGTTTCTTCCCAGCCTTTCTGCATGCCTGAACAATAACTTCAGATATTTCTCTGTAATTAGGTATCTGTTGTATTTCCAACGAGTACAAACCGAGAAGACACTGGGATGTTACATATAAATGGCTATGTGGGTTTTCACCTCTGCTTACTAAGAGTCTGTTTTGGTGCTACCCATTTATCTCTCACGCACTGCTGTCTGTAGAGCCTCCCAGTAGCTGCTAAGAATAGGGCTACGAAATTGTCTGTATTTTTTAACTGTGAGCATTTTGGAGTAGTTTTGGAATCTATTGAAGCATTGGGATGTGTGCTACTTTGTTTTCATATTTTAAAAATCTAGATGTTTTATAATAATAATAATAATAATAATAATAATTATTATTATTATTATTTAGAAATTTCAAATGATTTATTTCTATGCTTGGAGAACGTTAAAAAAAATTTCTGCTGTGATCCGTTTCTGAAATGTCCCTGGTGAGCCCCCTCCCAATTCCCACTCCTGCCCAAGCTACTTTGATGGTGAGAGGCGTTGCGCTCTCCACCACTGTGTGTTTGTCACGCTGGCAGTAATATGCCACTGTGCATCATTGGTCAGCGCCGGCCCTTGGTGACCCGACCCAGCAACGCTCAGCCTCAGTGCTGGCCCTTGGTAACCCACACTGGTGACGCTCAACCTCAGCACTGGACCCCGGTAACATGTCCCGGCGACCTTCAGCCTCAGTACTGGCCCTTGGTAACCCACCTCGGCGACACTCAGCCTCAGTGCTGGCTTTTGGTAACCCGCCCTGGTGACCCTCAGCCTCAGTGCTGGCCCTTGATAATCTGCCACGGCGACCCTCAGCCTCAGTGCTGGCCCTTGGTAACCCGCCCTGGTGACCCTCAGCCTCAGTGCTGGCCCTTGATAATTCGCCTCGGCGATGCTCCGCCTCAGTGCTGGCCCTTGGTAACCCGCCCTGGCGACCCTCAGCCTCAGTGCTGGCCCTTGGTAATCTGCCATGGCGACCCTCAGCCTAAGTACTGGCCCTTGGTAACCCACCTTGGTGACGCTCAGCCTCAGTGCTGGCCTTTGGTAACCCGCCCTGGCGACCCTCAGCTTCAGTGCTGGCCCTTGATAATCTGCCCTGGCGTCCCTCAGCCTTAGTGCTGGCCCTTGATAATCTGCCCTGGTGACCCTCAGCCTCAGTACTGGCCCTTCGTAACCTGCCCTGGTGACCCTCAGCCTCAGTACTGCCCTCCTAGCCTGCACCCGTGACACTGAACCCCATTGCTGGCCCCCAGTAACCTGCCCCAGCGACGCTCTTCTGCCAACCGGCCCCCAGTAACCTGCCCCAGTGGTACTCATTCTCAGCCCTGGTGACCTGCCCCGGTAATGCTCAGCCAAAGCATCGGTCTCCGGAAACCTGTATGACCTGTGAAATGCCCCATTCCCATGACGGGCCCCAAGTTACATTGAGTCACTCTGCGCTGTTCCTCTGCCCCCTGTCACGCAGTACCTGGGATACTTTGGCGATGCCAAGACGCGGTATCAGCGCCTCTATGTCAAGTTCCTGGAGAACATCAACAAGAAGGACTACGTGAGGGTATGCTCGCGGAAGCCGTGGCACAGGCCCGCACTAGCGCTCAGGTACGTTAGCAAAGCCCTCTTAGCAGTCACTCTGTCCCATTTTGTCCTACACTGATGGGGTGTGTCTACTGTCTCAGTCTGTTTCCGATCTCAAGGGCTGGTCAGTCGCTCGTGAATGTGACATTCCTTCTCTTTGAAGGCAGATGTAATGCTGGCCCTGCATTTCTGAGGTCCTCAGCCTGGGGCCCAGGGATGTATACAGGGGCTGGTTCACAGGGGCTTGGGTCCCAGCTGATAGCTGATTGGCCCTGGGAGTGCTCCCTCCCCTGTCACTAACCACATCAAAACATCTCATTAACTAATGATAAGTTTGGCCCCTCTTTTGCCCCCTACCTTAAAAAATCTTAGAATCCCCCCTATAGAGGGCAGAAGTCCAAACTTTCACAAAGGGGGCTGTTCAACAAGTACTTGAGGGATTAGTGGAAATGGTGCTGGACAGCCTCTCTGGCCTTTCTCTCAATGCAGGCGTCAGTCTATCCCCAAGCCAGCCGTACATCCCCGCAGCCAGACCCCTCCCCGTGTAGAGAGGGAGGAGAAGGAGCGCGAGAGGCAGAGGGAGTGTGAGCAGCGGGCTAAAGAGCGGGAGAAAGAGCAGCGCAGCAAGGAGCAGCAGGAGAAGGAGCGAGAGAGGGACAAGGAGAAGACGAAGGAGAAGGAGAGAACCCCTCACCCACCCCAGGAGAAGCTGGAGAAGAAGGCAGGAGGGGTAGAGCGAGGCAAAGGGAAGGAGGACAGGAGAGGAGGTGGGGGGAGCGAAAAGAAGCTAGAGCGCCCCCCCAAGGCACGACCAGTGAAGGTGAAAGCAGAGCCTCCTCCAAAGAAGAGGAAGAAGTGGCTGAAAGAGGTCCTCTCCTCCTCCGATTCAGAGTCCTCGCCTGACCCCCCCAGCGAGGATGAAAGTGAGAATCTGTTTATCTCCCTTCCAGTGTCAACAAACCGGTGTCTCCTGAGCTCGCCTCTGGGCAGGTTATCGTTAGTAGTGTCTCCCTAAACCTCATACTGCTGGTTTTCTATATTCAGCATCTATAGTTGCATTACCTTGGAAGTCATCAGGTGCAATGTTAACATCTTCCCTAGAAAAGTGTGCGTAAGTCTTAGTTTGAAGGTACCTTGCGTCCATTGCTTCTCCTAGTGCCGGTTCGCGGAGGAGTGAACAGCCGAGCCATGCGAGAGATGTTCCGTAGCTACGTGGAGATGCTTGTGAGCACTGCACTAGACCCCGACATGATACAGGCTCTGGAGGACACTCACGGTAAGCACATAAGTGGCAGTTTAGTTGTGAATGGACTTGTCTGCTCACTCTGTCTCACTGTCTATGTCTGTCAATCAGATGAGCTGTACTTGCCTCCAATGAGGAAGATTGATGGAATCCTCAATGAGCAGAAGAGGAAGCTGCTGAGAAGAGTGAACATGAGCTCTCAGCACCAAGTATGGCTGTCTCCTCACCTTACTCTCTAGCCCCTTGCAATACTCTCTGTCTCCTCACTTTACCCTCTGTCTTCTCACTGTATCCTCTGGTCTCCTCACTGTACTCTCTGGTCTCCTCGCCATACTATCTGTCTGGTCTCCTCATCGTACTCTCTCTCCTCACCTTACCTTACTCTCTGTATTTGTACTCTTCTTCTCCGTCTCCATGCCTTAGTTTCTGTCTCTGCACCATACTCTGTGTCCCTAAATAGAGACAACAGGTGATTATTAACTAACATAAAACTTTTATGATCCCCCTGGGGGAAATTTTCCATAGTCTGGCAGCAAAGTTTTTCAGATAGAGGATGATAACAGTAAAGAAAGAACTGGAATGAATACATGCTATAAAGAATCTACAGAGTATATATAGAATTTGCAGGAAATACAAAGTTAAAAATAATAAATCCATCTGTAGAGAAATAATTATGCAGGCAATAGAAGTCAGTATGAGTTCTAAATGGAGATAAGGTGCAGTATGTCAGCAGTGTATGTCACTCTGCAATATACACTGGCAGTAATAATGAAATATACTGGGTAAGGTATACTGTAGGTAGAGCTAGTGGATTTGACATTGGGATAAAAACTTTTAAAATTCCTCACAATCGGCTGCTGGAGCTGTTGAATGAGACATTGAATAGCCAAACTGCAATATTGCAAGTGCCTATCAAACTGATGAAAATAGGTATTTATAATACTAACTGCAGTTTAAAGCCCCTCTCCCAGTAAGTCCATGGGTGTGTTTGTGGGATACCCTAATCAGGAAAGACTGTGCTGATGGTGATGTTTGTTCTCCCATCACTCACACAGGAGGCGCTACACGCTTACCCGCAAATGACAGCGGACTCCCTGGACTCGGGAGCAGTGAGGGTGCGACTAGGTGGGGAGGGGTACAATCGTAAGACCCTGAACAGGGTGAAAAGGAGCCTGCCAAAACAACAGGTGAGTACTGCGGTGGTAGCTCGGGGCTGCCAGAAGTTCCATAGCACATATGAAAATGCATTATTAAGACATTACTGCAGTGTTATAAGAGAGATTCTGCAAGGGTGCTTTTCCACTGCACCAGATACTGTACTTTTAGTACTAAAATTTCAGAACTAATCCTTTTTCATTGATTTCCAGTTGGGTACCAGTACCAAAAATACCAAACCAGCCAGAATACTTTTCGGTATTTTGGGGGTTGACTTGCAAACATGTTTATTGTCGACTGTCTATTCAGATAACCTGCCGCGCAAACACAATACATTGACCATCCTGAAAAAGCATAGTTGATGATCTCAAAAGACTATACTCAAAGTATATTAAAAAAAAAAAAGGCAACATGGTATTGGAAAAAAAATCAAATATTGCGCTGCTTTATTGCAATAAATTCATTTTACAACGCAAAAAAGACTTCAAAATTTTTAAAAAATCTTACAAGCCTGTCAAGGAATAAGTTACGGCGAGGATGAAAATGGTTATTATTGGCTCGGACAGCACATGGAGAGCTCATGCAGAGGCAGTGGCGGTAAACTTTAAACTGATAATGTCCGGACAGTATGAAAAAGCCAGATCTCAACCCATCTGACTATCGCAGTCCTTGCGAAGCAAGGCATAACTGCATAACATGCAGTGTTGGGTTTTAATATCGCACATCGCCAGCCCTATATACTATAGCCATTTTTCAAATTCAGTTCAGAAGCCCCAGCCTTGAATTTTAGTGTCATCATATGCCAATACCAATTTTTATGCCAGTGTCAAACCAACACCAGAAGTACAATAATTTTCTTGAAGTACCAAAAGTACAGTACCTGGTGAAGTGGAAAAGGGGCCTGACAGTGGTAAAGTCAGAATCTTGGTGAACTGTTGTTTGTCACATTAGCCTAATCAGTAGTTTGCAAATATAAGGTGATTTCATGAGTGTTAAGGATGGGGGGTGTTCACACATTCTCTTGTTCTTCCTCAGGACTTTAAGCTGTCAACGGAAACATGCCGGCTGTATAGTCTTTACCACTCCCTGCATCATTATAAATATCACACCTTTCTGCACTGCAAACGAGAGGTGGGTGCCCTAACCCTGCCACACGTCCTCCCTGTCCTGCGGCCTACCTCGAACACCACTGTAGCTCTGACGTCCCTCTGCTGAGCTGCCTAAAATACATACTCACCGTAACCTTGAAAACTGCTAATGTTGATGAGTGCTCTTGGAAAACATTCCTGTGTATGTGTTGTGGTCATGTTCCTTTGAAATTTTTATGAAAGGATCATGTGGCAGACTGATTTATGTGGATGACTGTAATACCTTGTTTTAGTTAAAGAAGCAGTTTGTGAAAAGCAGTTGAATTGATTTAATCTGGTTGAATGTAAAGACTTACTTTTAAGAAAGACTAGGAAGATACGAACATAAAGGCACCAAATAAACATAAATGAACTGAATAACCTTTAAGAAAGCAGTGCCTGTTTGGACTTTTGGGAGAAACCAATCCAGCAGGTTCTCCCTGTCACCATGGCGGTTCACTGTCGCCATGGTGCAGACTATCATTAGATGACATGCTGCTTCATCCTTAAACGTCTCTTTGCCCTTGCAGACGGACAGTATTGAGCAGGCAGCAGAAGACCCCGGGCAGGAGGAGGTGGTACAGCAGTGCATGGCCAACCAGGGCTGGCTGGAGACCCTCTTCAACTCTTTCATCGAGCTGCTCACCCTCAGTGCCAAAGCCTGAGGGACCGGAGAGGAACAACGAGGCCGAGAGTAGATCAGCCACCAGGGTCTGGGATGGGCAACTGCAGTGCTCAGCAGACAGCTGAAGCGGGCCCTTCCCAGAGCCACCCCCTCGGTCAGATCTGCCCTCTCTCACTCGTGCTTTTGTCGAGATGAGACCCCTTTTAAGCTGTGGCTTCCCAAAGCAGCCAAGGCCGCGAGCGCTTTTGACAAACGTAAGACACGGACACTCGACTTGTCCAGGCTTGGGTGCCGTTCGCAGGTCGAGTTCTGCGAGGATGTGAGCTTCTGAAGGATACTGCAGGGAGGAGAGGCTCACAGGCTGAGCTGATGGGCTAAGGTGGAGACGGTGGTCCGAGTTTCACCGGAATAAAGCAGACGAGAGACCGAGTACTACTTTTGATAGTGTTAGAAGACTCTGTGTTAATGGTTTTATTTATCATAATTTATTTCATACTTTTTTGTGCGAGATAACAGTATCTGACGTTAAAAGGTCACAAGAGGTGGGGAAAAAAACAGTACTTTTGCAGTGTGTAAGAAATGAAAAGTTGATCATAATGTAGGCTTAGACGAGAGGTTGAGAGCAAAATGCGTTTTGCCATTCAGTGCTATAGGCTGTGTCAGAAAGCTGTGTTTTACTTATATAATAAATATTAATCATTGTTATTTTTATTATTTATACAAGAACATTTTTAAGTACCCAGACAAGCTGGGATAGTTTGTTATTGCTATTTTAAACAACATTCTGTTCAGGTATAAATGAGATTTGTACCATACCTTATGCCCACTCCCTTGTCCTGTTTTTTCTCCATGCAGGAAGAAATGGAGACAAGAATGGCAAGAAAATGTGTCTTTTTTGTCTGATTTTAAAAAAAGAGGGTGAAATTGTATTTAAATGAAAAGGTGTTATGTTCATTCTTAAAATGAAGGGAAAAGTGAAATATGTAATGTGTTTGGTTTTCTAAATGAAAGTGGGGAAGGCTATACAGATGTAATAATGAAAACGAAAATGTGTTAACAGTTTTGTTTTTATCTGTTGTTCGTTGTTTATAATTATTTTTGGAGCTGTCTCTTTTATTTTCTGTTGACGTTCTTAGTGTAAATATTGTACAGTTCTTGATTCAAATTTCCCTGTTCTGTACATTAACTACCTGTATTTGACAAAACAAAATAAAAACATTAAAAGAATGAAAACGATGGGGGGAAGGGGGTGGTCGTTTGGTGCGCCTGTATGGCTTCTTTCAATTAAAATGAAGTTGTCCATATCTTCCTTCGTTATACTGTCATTCTTGGCCGTTTTGTTCTGCCTGTTTTTCCCGCAGGAGATTGTTGTGAGCGCCTTGTGCTGCCTGAGGGGGAGCTGTGGCGCAGATTGCGTAGGTTTGCCAATTTTTTCAGAAAACGAAACCGAAGATAGACCAGCTTTTGGCAGGGGAGTGCACCTGGTGTCGGGGGTGTGTTGGTGTGTGACCGTACTGCACACAGGAAAACTGTCTTGTTTAAGTTGTTTTATCAGTGATTGATCAGATATTCTTTGTGCTGCTTACTGTTGGAGATAGTGTGGCTGTCCGGCATATTGTGTAAGTACGGTAGCTATGTCGCCGCCGGTCATGTCATTTGCCGTTTACGTTTTTTTTTAAAAAACTAAATACCTCAACACAAAACTACGATAAGTTAATTGGCTTTCAGCTTCTTTTGCATTAGCTATTATTGACATGAACTGATGTTACATTGGTAGCAGAAATATGTCGAAGTTGCTGCGATGAAAACTCAGTTTGTTTCCCAGTGTGTCTGGAAAGTGTACGACAGAACAACTGAAATAGAGATTTCAAACAATATTTGATCGAGATACAAGTCTTTTAAAATTGCACTCTTCCCGCATTTAATTCGAACATGATAAAAATTTGTGAGACCTTCTAACGATAGTTATGTAATACTAGTGACAGCAGTCAGATTCATTTATTTACTGATTGATTGCGCTAGCGATTTTATTATAGATTTTAGTTTGAATGGGAAGACCTATGGTCATGAGCTGTGGGTAGTGACCGAAAGAACGAGATCGCGAGTACAAGCGGCCGAAATCGGTTTCCTCCATAGGGTGGCTGGGCTCTCCCTTAGAGATAGGGTGAGGAGCCCGGTCATTCGGGAGGGGCTCAAAGTAGAGCCGCTGCTCCTCCGCATCGAGATGAGCCAGATGAGGTGGCTCGGGCATCTGGTCAGGATGCCTCCTGGACGCCTCCCTGGAGAGGTGTTCCGGGCATGTCCCACTGGGAGGAGGCCCCGGGGAAGACACAGGACACGCTGGAGGGACTATGTCTCTCGGCTGGCCTGGGAGCGCCTCGGGATCCCCCCGGAGGAGCTGGATGAAGTGGCCGGGGAGAGGGAAGTCTGGCTCTCCCTGCTGAGACTGCTGCCCCCGCGACCCGAACTCGGATGAAGCGGGAGATGATGGATGGATGGATGAATGGATGGATGGATGGATGGATGGAAGGAAAGACACGTTGTTATGTATTATAACTGCTCATTCTCGAACTTAAAATGATCAGTCCACAGGAATGGCAACTTCACGGCCTCTGCTGATTCCTTGGCTGGTTGAACAGATAGACAGTGGACGGTACCCTGGATTGCGCTGGGTCAATCAGGAGAAAACTGAGTTCTCTGTTCCCTGGAAACACGCGTTAAGACAGGACTCCTCTGGAGATGATGTTATGATTTTTAAGGTGAATTTGCTGCAGCATTTTTTTATACATAGAAGCCCAGAGAAAAAATCTACTTTATTTAAATCCTGAGAGCGTGCTCAAAGTAAATTCAGGCTTCTGCATGACCCCCCCCCCAAGTACAATAATTTGACTGAATAGTGTTCTCATTCTCAGTCATTAAAACCAGATGTCCCTAGTAAAGGCATAGCCCCCCTTTCATCAATCTCTATTGTCCCCTCCTGCCTCTCACCCTGTCGCCGTTTCCACACTCAAGGCTTGGGCGGAGATCACCGACGTGGAAGGGCAGAGGCTGCATGATCCTTCCATATGGAAAAGGAACTTCCGCAGTGCCCTCCGAGCCAAAGGCTTCCAAATGATCATGGACAACAAGAATGATGAGGTTAACCCGCACAAAGTGTTCAGGTTTCCGGAAGGCCAGCGAGAGGCAAGTGCGGGACGAGTGGGAAAGCGGGTGAGACGGGAAACAAAGAGAGATGCTGAAAGCAGTGCGGCTGGGAACGCAGGTATACAGTGGGCAGACGTCCTGCTGAGGTTGAGTCACGCAGAGGTGGAAAATATGCTTGCATTTAATGAAAGACTTGGTCATTGTGCACAGGATCAATGACACATTCTCTTTCTCTACATTATTTTTAGGATCCCAGAAACTTTGTGTGTATCCTGATTTAAGTCCTCAGGTAATACACTGATCTGTAGTTGTGCATCATGTCAACCCTGGTTAGTCCACTTCCTAGGATTTGACATGGCTTAGTCCACTTCCCTAGGTTTTGACATGGTTTAGTCCATTTCCTTAGCTTTGGCATGGCTTAGTTCACTTCCCTAGGCTTTGACATGGCCTAGTCCATTTAATAGGCTTTGACATGGTTTAGTCCACTGTATAAGCTTAGACATGATTTAGTCCACTTCCTAGGCTTTGACATGGCTCAGTTCGCTTCTTAGCATTTGATATGGTTTAGTCCACTTCCTAGGCTTTGACATGGCTTATGTCCATTTTATAGACTTTGACATGGTTTAGTCCACTTCCTAGGGTTTGTCATGACTTATGTCCGTTTTATAGACCTTGACATGGTTTAGTCCACTTCCTAGGCTTTGTCATGACTTATGTACTTTTTATAGACTTTGACATGATTTAGTCCACTTCCTAGGCTTTGACATGGCTTTTTCTTCTTTTCTCACAGTTCTGTGAAGATCAGTACCTTGCAGAAGAGACAGCTGTCCCAAGTAAATTTGCTAATGCATTTCAGTTGCCTTCAACCTTCTCTGGCTGCAGTTATTTTTTGAAATTATTATTTTTACTTGTGTTCCCCTTTCTTCCTCCAGACACACTTTTTGCATGTTTCCACAGATTTTCAAGATGTTGATCAATATTACAGTTCCAGAACTGGCGACATTGATGCAGATCTGAAAGAACTGAATATCTCTGGGACCCAACAAGGTATACTTGGAATAAAGTAAGACTCTTATTAAAATGTTGTTAATTGCTGCCTTTAAATTTAATTATCCACAGTATGTTCGCAATCTTTGGTGGGTCATTCCATTTTAATTCACAAAGTGTTCTTTGCGTCACCATTTTTGATTATGATGAAATTTGGCCTGTGAATTACACATACCTTCCAGAGTTCAAATATATATGTATATACACTACCAGTCAAAAGCATTTGCACACATTGCGATTTTCTACATTTGCATGTTACTCACTTAACATTTACTAAAAAAACATTCAGTATTCTTTTCTAACACATAAATTTACAATATGTTCACTATTTGAGTACCTTTATTGGCAAGAAAATGTCATATCTTTGATTCATCAAAGTAACCTCCTGTTAAAACAGCAGAGAAAATTCGAGGCATTCTCTCTATATTAAATACTGCCCTGTTCCATGGGATGAAATAGTTAACTAGTACATTTAAAGTTAAAGGACAGCCTGGAATTTGTCTATCCCATCATCACACAACCAGATAATAGGATGTCAGACATGCACTGTTACAACTCTTTCTGTTTTGTAAAGGAAACTTGTGTTATTTTACTAACAACAGGTTTTTTTTTTTGTTTGAAAACAGGCAAAGAATGCTTCTTAATTAAGTGAGAAAAAATTTACCCCAATCTCCACATGCCTTTTCTGAGGCTCAAAAATAGAATGTTATCAAAAACCTGTGTACTTTTGGGATGCTTATTTCATATAGGGGACCAAGTAACAAGTCAGTGTTTTATATACTGTATTTCATTATATAAAAATTGACTTGTTACTCCAAGTCCTTCATTGTTTTATTTAAATAAGCAACAGAAGAAAAAAAAATTAGTTTGCGTGATGAATTTCAAAGACAAAGCTTTTCCACTGCCATCAAGAACTGAGCCGTATCCTGCTTTGTGGAATACCTGCAGGTTCCCATTCTTTACTGTATGTGGCCATACGCTTTGCAACTGAAGTTTTGCTCCTAGACATTTAGACCTTAGCAATCATTTCACTTGCGGTTGACTAGGGTAGCTCTAACAAGGCAGAAATGCAGTCAATTGGGAAGATGGCATCCTATGGATGCCTATGGAAAATCACTAACCTTCTCTTTACAACCACCCATTCTGTTGCCAGTGTTTGTGGCAGTAGATTGTGTGACTATGTGCTTAATTATACACCTCTGAAGCTTAATTGTACAATTCCTCTAATTAATAGGGGTGTCCACATTCCTTTGGCTATGTCATACGAAAATGTTTGTGAACCCATTTAAATTATCTGGATTCCTGCAATAATCTCTGCTAAAATGTGATAGGCGGTATAGTTGGACGCACCCAGGGGCGTAGTACAAAATTATGGGCCCTATACACAATGAGTCTCCC
>JAODKC010000095.1:33519276-33542812 GCA_026777985.1 Mormyrops attenuatus | reverse complement strand
TATACTTTATATATACCGTACATGTTGGCGAAACTTGCATCACTGCATGAACCCTCACAGCACAATACAATTCAATAGATTTACGGTTTATTACTTTGTCCGGCTCACCCAATCATTTTTTATATCCCTTTTTTAGTATATATAAATAGGAAGGCTAGCTGGGACACTTTCATTACTTGCTGGAGTTTTACTTCAGCTCGCAATACATACGCGTTTTGTTTCGGTAACCTAACATAACAAAGTTTTAAGCAAAAGCGGACTGGCCACCAGTTACGTCAATCAAGTGGCGAATGCCAAAGGGGTTGACAGATGATAGAGGCTAACATCTAAAACACTTTTTTCAATGTCGCGTGATCTACCTGCACTACCTTTGCAATCTACTGGTCGGTCGCGATAGACGCATTGGGCACCCCTGGTCTATATGAATTTATGGCACTGAGCATATTAAGCAAATATCAACCTAATTATGTTATGACCTATAATAACTAATAAATATTAATTTAATTTTCAAATTAGTAGTATTGCAATGGTGTGGTATGCAAACAACATTTTATTTAGGCTTTACCTCAGATTACAAATGTAACCAAAGCATCACGTGAAAGTGTATTAGACGTTCTTTAAATTGTCATGCGGTTTTTAGCACTGACAATCGCGGTGGTATTCAGGTGGTTTATACGAATGGGATTTCATTTCATGTAGGCTATCTGTTTTCAAGTTTGTTAGTAGTTGCTTTCCCTCATTTTGCTTTTTCTCTCGTTCCCGCCTTTTCTTTTCTTTTCTTTTCTGACAGCCTGATTTCGCTTCCTTGGACAAGGGCATTGTCAACTACAAGGCTACATCAACCATTGTAGCAGAAGGAATGGAACGCTAAGTAAAATGCGTCTAGTTAAAAAGCCCGGCAGACTAAACCATTTTGTGTTTTTGCAAGGGGTGAGCGGTGGCCTGTCCTCAGACACTATATACAGTATGTGGGATACAAAACTCAATCATCACTCAACCGAATTATTCAACCAAAATGTTCAATTTACATTAGTTAGCCACATTAATTGTGACCTTTATTTATGATAGTAATATTGAAAGAAAAATAAAATTCCAAACTTCTCAAGGGCCCTCCCCCGACTTGGGGCCCTGGTAAGACTGTCCCACTTCCCCCCCCCCACTACGACACCCATGGACGCACCTTCGGGTTAAGTTCCAGCCCCCAGTTGTGTCTGTGTCAGATTTGTATGTTCTCCAGTTCGTCTGGGATTTTTCCTGGTACTTGTTTTCTTAGCCAAGGATAGTTTTACATACATGGAATGTGGCATTTGGCCAGGCAGTTGACAGTGGAAACAACACTGTATTTTTATGTTGTCTACAGCATCTTACTTCAACCTTATTTTATTTCTGTCCTTAAATTTTCTCAGAAGTGGTACATCCCACTGCGCAACTAGGCCAAGAGGGGTATCCCACTGAGGGAGCTGTAGGGGTGGATTCCGAACAACAGAGACTGATGGAGTTCATGGATGCGATGAGCAGGACTAAGGTGGAAGACACTCTGTGTAAGAGCAAGCGTACACCAGACAGTAGAAGGGTCAGCTGAGAAAAGGAGGGCAGCATATAATGATTAGGAGAAGAATGGAGTGGTTTTGTTAAAGGGAATCAGTACTGACACAAGTACAGGTTGCATGGGAGCCTGGGATGCTGGTTAAGGACACAGGTATTAATCTTGTTCTAAGAAGCTTTACAACTTTTGTTCACCTGCTGTTCATCATTTCTCTTTCTCCATAGGTACCAATTTTAATGTGTTAGTGTACTACAGAGGAGTGAAGGTTCTAGAAAAGCTGGTGGAAAATAATGCTGGATTCAGGGTGGTGTTCAGGTAATGGAGAACATGGGTGAAACTGAGAGAAATGTGATCGGTATTTGAGCACACATGGCCTAATATTTCAGTGTATTTTCAGTATTTTTCAAGCTTATTTGGTTTAATTGTTCTGCAGTCAGGTGATGGACATTGCGTTTGCATTGACATCTGTATAAAATTGTTATTCCTAAACAAATTAAGCCTTTGGTCTGCATTATATAACACAAAAAGTGTTATTATTTGGTTGTGATGGACACAGTGGCTCAATGGGTAGTAGAATTGTTGTCTGTCTTCTCTGCTCTTAGTGTGAAGTTTCTCAATTGACACAGAGTGTGGTCCTCTCTGTGTCAATTGAGTTTCTCTAGTTTAATCGTGCATTTGAAAATTAGGCAGTTAGACTACTTGGTGTCTCTAAATCGGCCGTAGTGTGTGAATGTGCCCTACGATAGGCTAGCATACCATGCAGAGTGTACTCCTGTCTGGGACCAGCTCCAGGTGCATCCCCCAATGACCAGGATAAGCGATTAGAAAATGGATGATACTGTGAGAGCAGTTTCCCTTCCTTCTTTAAAAACCAAACATCTTTTAGAACAATGAAACAATGATTAATCAGTAGAAGTTCCCAAATTTCTGTTTGCATTGCTGGAATCTACCTGATACCTTTTCTATCTTGCTGGCATTTCTGTCTATTTTTGTTTTAGTCCTGAACAGATGCACTGTGACCAGCGACTAGAGACGGTCATCCTGCCAAGTCCAGATCGGATCCCCATCCGCGACCAGATGCAGGCCCATCTGACTAGGCGCATCCTGGAGAAGCTGGGGGCAGGGCTGGAGGTCATCACGCAGGGCGCTGCTGTTTACGCGCTGCGGCGCGGGGACAGTCGCGTCTACTGGAGCCTGTGTAAGCACGATAGGAGCGGCATGCCCCAAGAGGTCAGCAAACAAGGCAACCAGCTGTACACGCTGAAGGAATTCATCGCAGGTGAGTGAGACCTGTTTCCACTGTCTGCAATTGGTGATGAATGCTTTGTTTTTTCTTTTCACATTAGCTCTCATTGTTAAAGGCCATAAAAGTATTTGGGGAGTTCCAAGACAATTGGAAGAGAGCACAGACTGAAAAGACAATAGAAGAAGTGAAACCAGCCATGAGTGGAATGCAGGATTTACCTTACGGGCCCCTATCTACTGTAAGTCTCTGAGAGCAGTAACCATCAAACCTCCCTCTCTGCTCAGGCCTGCTGGAATTCATGAAGAATGAAGGTCCATCACCCTCGTGCTCTCTCTTCTTCTGCCTGGGGGAGAAGTGGCCAGATCCCTCACAGAGACCTTGGGAGAAGAAGCTCATCACAGTAGAGGTGAGATGGCCATGGACAAGAAAACAATGACATCTTGCCTGCTTACTTGTCTATCTGCATCCTCAGCCCGGCCCACCTCTCAGTAACTGTATTATAAAACAAGTCTCTCTCTGGCTTATCTTTTGAATGGTCAGGAGCCATGTGCTGGTGGGAGGTTCCTGTTGAAATCCAGTTCTGTCTTTGTTTCAGGTCAGCTTCACCTCCCTGGAGTGTCTGAAGACAATTGCAGTGGATGGTGGCGCCTCCTCTCTGCAGTCGGCGGACCTGCAACTTTCTGGCTCTCTCAGCTTAATGAGCTCTTTGGAGGAAATGATGGAGATTTTTTAAAAATCTGTCAGTGGAGACTCTTAATATATGTAACATTTTTATGAGAGTAAAACTCCGTGAGGTACTGCTCCAGACGTCTTGAAACAGAGCTGTGGTACCTCCGGTTTGAGTGAGGCTTATGTTTTTCAGTCTCATTTTCTTGTCGATATGACAGAGTAGTTATGGATTGAGGAATGTCTCTAAAAGGGACCAGCACAAATATGTATTAATATGACTACAAACCAGATTGTAACATAGTGGCAAAACTAATGAATCTGAACAACCTCATTAAAACACAAAGACTGATAGTTGTGATTCTTTATTTATGCATACATAATAAGCAAGAGTTTGCAGTGAAGTGGTGCAATGTAATCCTATTACCAGTCTTCTCTCATGCGTTAAACTTTTATAGCAATTAAATTTTAGTTAGCTTTACTAGATAAGAGTAGAATCTTGGAATGGATCCATTCTAACCCTAATCTCTCTTTCAAATTGTTTTCAGTGGATCTCTCCTTCCACTTCATGTATCAAACTTTTTTTTTTTTAAAACACTTAAGGTAAAACATGTAGCCATGAGTCCATGCCCTTAACATGTGTCCCCCTCGCTGTCGTCCCCTGCTGATGAATCATCCCTCAGCTGTTCACATAGCGGTGCCAGCCTCCCGTCCTCAGTCACGCTCACCGGCTCGATAATCTTGTCCCTTTGTGAGACCAGGCATGGTTATTTAAAAAAATACTTAGTCCTCAAACAATACAGATCTTTGGCTGTGTTGTGGCATGTTAGATGGATGTACAAACAGCACCCAAATAAACACATGCATGTGCGGATGGACTTACCGAGTTAGCCTGTTGAACATGTGAAAGAGCTTGCGGGCTTCTTCCTCCTTCTCCTCCTCAGTCATTCCCTCCATTGGGTCTGCCTGGTTGTCCTCCACCCGCCCAGTCACCAGGTTGATCTTCCCCTTGGCCTGCCTGTACTCGTCGGTCTCAGAGTCAGAGTCGCTGGAGTACAGCCTACTCGTCCCACGTACCAGGACTCCCAACATTCCCCTGGCTCCTAGCAGGCCCCGGGCAGCCAGCAGGCCTGCCGCATTACCGTACCCAGTGTACTTCACAAACCTGCTCACTAAGACAGATGTGAGCAAATATGTCAGAGTGCTGCCAATGGAGACATAAAATTAGCAATAGTGTTTACTACCACTCACACCATGCATTTATGTTGGGCCCCCTGTTGACAACAAACTGTCACTACACTCAAATAAATGTTTCTTATTTAGGAGATGCAATTAGGAGACGAATGTTCTGCTAACCAGCCAGCTAGATACAATCTTCTGATTCTACTCACTAGCTTTTCATGTAGTTTTTGAAACATCTGGTGGGCCCCAGAAACAACAAACTTGCCCCTGTATAAAATGGCCAGTCATTGCAGCATTCTGCTGAAGACGGCTCGTGGGGTCGTACAGGTGAATACCGTTCTCCTTGCAGAGCACAAAGAGCAGCTCAGCAGCGCAGTGCTTGACGTCCGTGTCTACGTGGGTCATCAGCCTGACCAGCCTGCTCCTCACAGTCTCCCCCTGCTCCGGCCTAGTGGCTACATCTCGCAGGGGGGGCAGGATCTGCGAAAAGACAGGTGCTCCACAGCTGCCACATGCACTCCAGCAATTGTTCATCACGCATAACCAATCCGCCACATGCATTCTTGCAGAGCGATTCAGACACTTGATGTATGGTCTAAGTCGACGCAGGCGGGAGACGGCTGCAGATGGAGAAGGAAGAGAGGGTTACCTGTTTCCTGAGATAACGTCGTGTTTCTCTGTGGACCCGACAGCTCTCAGTTAGAAGATTAAGTACCGGTGTCAGTCTCTCCTTTAATTTATCATTCTGAGAATAAACAAAGAATGGTGATGCAGTTATTGCAACACTTGCCTAGTGATACGATAAAATGGTGGGTTTTTACCAATCTGTGGTGACCAAATATGGTTTTTCCCTCCTACTTCTGTAAATTCACACCCTCCCTTCAAGGATTCTGCCTCCAACATGCCCTGCTCACCCACTCCCCTCCCTTCTGGTGATTCTGTCCCTTCGGCAGCCCTAGTCCCTTACCCTCCGCAGGCGTCGCTCCATAAAGAGAAGCAGGCTGTGGACACAGTCCATGTTAAAGCCCTCCCATTCCAGTGAGCCCTCAGATAGGGGCACAGACAGCTGCACATCGAGATACTCCAAGGGGAGGGCAGAGAGCAGGTTTACTGTGTGGCTGAGGGGTGGAGACATGTGTAATGCTGAGAACCGAAAAAAAGAAGCGGAAAAAGTCCAGCGTTAGGCAGTTTTCTACATTTTACCTCTGCAGTTCCTCTGTCCTCCCCTCTGTCTCACAGGACAACAACATGCAGTGACGCAGAATAGCAGCAAGGTGGCGATAGAGAGTAGTGCTTTCCTGAAAAAAAAGAAAGACCCAGAGATGTCAAAATAATCGCTGTCGAACTGAGAAATTGCAGAAAAATTGCTGGTACACGAAATTGCGTGTTCATCAGGCAGAACCATTTGGCGAATGTCCATTCAATAGAAAATTTGCTCTCACATGGTTGAGCGGCTGCCTGCGAATACAGCAACTGATGTTGAACAGGATCTTCAGAATCTCAATGGCACACTGGGACCGCTCCAAAGAGACTGGAGGTAATGTGGGGTCCAGCAGCACATGATGATCACCTTTCCATTGCACCAACAAACACTGCTCCAGAGCAGTTGTTAGCAGGGACATGCCCCCTGCCTGAGAAATAAAGCCATGAATGTTGGGGGGAAATAAAAGATGAAAACAGACGGATAAACGTCTCAATTACCTTTTGAAGCTGGGCTCTCAGCTCTGGCCTCAATGCCGTCAGGAGAAATATGAGGCGCAGTTCATAAAATTGTCCACAGGGAGGTGCTAGAGTGTGAATTCCTTGCACAAGCCTGTCTGATAAACCTGACAATAGACTGAGAGGGGCATAGAAAAAAAGGAAAGGAGGAGGAAAACAAAGGTTTTACTGTCACTTAGTTACATCCCACACAAAATACAAATCCCAGAACACTTCTCCAAGTCAGCACTCTCCTTCTTGCTCTTCCTCCTCCATTCCACACCTTCCCATTCAGCCTCCATACCCCAGTACACTGGCTCTCTCCTGCGCCCAGTGGCTGTTGTAGACAATGTTGCACAGAGTCTTCATTGCCTCCTTCCTGCACACCTCGCCCTCCTCCATGTCATCCTCATCGTCCCCCTTCGCCATGTGGTCCCTCTTTCCTCGGAGGAGACACCCGTGGGTGTTCCTTCTGGCATGGGGGTCATCATAGCTGTGGTCTGCCTCCATGGCGTGAGCATCCACTGTGCCGTCTCTGACAGAGTGCCGATCTCTGGCTTCCTGTACTTGACTCTTGTGGCTCACATCTGACCCAGCCGACTGGATCTCAGCGTTACCAGTTTCTAAACTGGTGCTGGCATCATCAGCAGGGGAGATGAAGCCGTCAACCTCAGCATCGGCAGTGCCGCCACCATCCGCTTCTGCAACTGTAGCGCATTCTATGCCAGCAGAATTGGCAGAGTGGCCACTGCCACCAATCTCACACCAGGGGTCTGTGTCGCTGCCCTCCGCTGCCACCTCGGACTGGGGGAGGGCACTTATGCCGCCCAATCGGGCCAGTGTGAGCAGCGCACTGTCTGCCAGTAAGGGGCCCAGGGCCTGCCTGTCCCTGGATAGAATGCGCATGGTGCGCAAGCACACCTTAAGGACCTGCGGCTCGCACTGGGACCTTATGAACTGGATCAGGGTGGCCGCCAATTTCTGGGAGGGGGAGAGGCAGCCTATCAGATGCTGAGAATGACTATTTAGGGAGAACAGTTATAAAATGGAAAAGGTACTTTTCCAAAAAATTACACCATCATTGGGGGGGAAAAGAGGATTTAGCAACTGCATAAAGCTGAAAGAACATGACTGATACAGTAACAATTTTGAAAACATTTATATATGTATGATTATTTAAATTTTCAAACTTTGATTGTTGAATCAAATTTAATGTCTTCCAAACAGTTATGTACTTGCAATACTAACTTGTAATGCTAAGGAAAAGTGATTGGAAGAGAGATGGATGGATGGATGGATGGATGGATGCAAAAGCAGAGGCTAAATAATGGTAAAATGGTTCAATCAAACTGATAAATTGGTCATTTCTTTAATTTGTTTCGACTGTAACCAACACTATGATACAATAAACTACAAATTATTTTAACTGAAAGGTCACTAGTTCTTAGTCTTTAAGTTAATCTAAGCAGAGAAATATAACACACATACATACACACAGTACTGTGCAAAAGTCTTAGGCGATGAAAGAAAATTATGTTTATATCATCATTATGTTCATTATCACAGATTTTTAGCAATGTGGTTGGCATCGTGTCTTGTCCATTGGGAAAATTTTCTCCCAAAGCAAACATTTTGCTCTGCATGTATAATAAATGACTGGGCAACTTCACAACCTGGTACTGGAGTGGTGGTTGGAAGATGGATGGATGGAAGGAATAAATGAGAAAATTGAGACAGAGAGCATGAGAGAAATACCTCTCTTAGAATGAGGTCTGGGTCCTCAATGTCCTCCGAGTCAAAGTCAGAATCGGAGTCAGGGACATACTCTCTTATTTTATTGCGCCTGAACTACGGAGAAAAGAAAGTGGTTTGGGGCAGAGGAGGAAGTCAGTGATATTTACACTCAGAATGGACCGAAGAAACATTTGATGTCCACACAAAGCAATATAGGACTGCACTGCTAATTTAATACTAACATTCCATTGATATTGCTTTGATGAAACTTCATTCATTACAACACTGTGTGCAATGTTTAATACACAATGTAATATATATGAGTGCGTGTACTTTCCTTTCCAGTGAAATAAAAACGCAATCTCTGGTTAAGCTCATGCTGCAATAATTTGCACCACCAAACTCTATTGTAGTAGAATTGGCAATAAAATTGCATTAGAATCGAGCTGTGTTGTCATGACAACAACCGGTCACTATGGAAGACTGATAGAATGATGGAGTGTACCACCATATAATGCCATTATCGTGCTATCATGAAACTGTTATGTTGATAGTGTGGTTGCGGTTACCTCCTCCAGTTCACGTTGCTGTTTAGTCCGTGAATTATTACAAGATGGATGGCAGCGACAGGGAAAATAAAATACATTGAAATTTCATATGAAAAAAATAGTTAAGAAACAGAAAATCATATTATATATTTCGGATACAGTGTGACAGGACAGAGCCAGGGCAAAGTAAGTGAAGGTGGCTAAGGAAGCATTATGCTAATTGTTTAATTAATCCAAAGTCTAAACCCCTGACAGAGAGAATGGCGTAACTGATACTGCAGAGCCACTAATCTTGGAGCAGCGCGAAGGGGGATGGGAGAGGAGGCTTCATAAACTGTGTAGTATACGTAGAATGTGCAGGGCGTCAGCAGCTACGCACAGTGAATCAACGCTGCTGCTACTGAAGCTGGAATGCAAACCATGTATGCATCTTAAAGGACCACTCCAATCACTATACACACGCAAGCACAAATGAGGGTGTGCAGCCCGCTGTGTAATGCATTTGTCTATGTGTTTCTTAATGCAGATAAGGAGGAGTATCTCACATCGCTTCCCTAAGCATGTTTGGCTGCTGGCACTGCCAGTCTTCTGGGCCCTGCAGGATGGTGTAACAGTAAAGCAATACGTTCAGCTCAGTCGTGCTTTCTTTAATTTCGTCCTCACCTTCTTTTTCTCTCTCTCTTCTGCGTTGAAGAAAAAGCACAGGGAATACTGCACAAAAAAATAAATGAAATAAAATTGGAAAGAGAGAAGCAGTTCACTAGACAGAATATGCTGCCAGATGATGTAGGCACCACGCCACTACAGTGTGCGGTGCGGGCCCGAACACACGGGCACGGGTCTGAAGGCCGTGTACCTCGTCGTTATATTTCTGGAGCTGCGCCAGAATGGCGTCCTGGTCACCTTGCTTAATACTGTGAATAATCCTCTCCACGTCTTCCAGGTCCATGTCAAACTCTACCGAGGAATAAGACCAATATTGCCATTAAAACACATAAATCCATTTTAAATTATGCTTACTGTAACTTCATTGTCAGGCTGGGTATTTACCTATTTGCTATACATGCAGGTTTTTAAATATGTCTTTTTACAATACATGAGTTACAGAATGTTCAAGCTTCTACAGTACGATTTTGACGGTAAATTAAATTTTACCACATGCGTATAGTTACGTTGTGAAATCAAATTAAGTCTTACGATCATGTTTGATATTTTTCTGTTTCATTCATTCATTCATTCATTTGCTCATTCATTGATTTATTACTTACCCCGTTCTTCCTCTTTTTGGTGACTCGTATTTTTGTGAGTGATTATATCCCGCAGTTCAGTACTCTCTTACTTTCGCAGTTTCAGTTTATTTATTTCTTGTGCCTAGGGTTTTATTTTTTGTGCTCGCAGGTACTGTACTCTGCTCTAGCTGCTGTCCCGTGAAGAGTGCTGTGTTCTGGCCATATCTAATCCTGAAGTGCCGTAATTTACGTTATGATTGACCTGCTCCAATCTAATCCTCCCCCTGCTTATTCTGTGTTCGCCCTAGCTTTTTTTTGTCAGCATCTGCTCCTTAATACCCTTTAAGAGCCAGATATCTCTCCTATTCTTAAATATAACTGTTGGAAAGTTTAACTATAACTAATGCGTTAACATCGAATTAACTGTTGCTTTAACGTAAGATAAAGTAATGTAAATCTTTAATCTTACGTTACTAGCAATTTAGAGATCATCTATACAAAAAACATTTTCCCCTCTAACAGATAGAAAATAGCTAACTAAATTAAAGCCTCATGCCTATTTATTGAAAATTAAACAAAGTTAATAATAGCATTACAAGAAAAAACAGCATACGAGGAGAGACACCCAATCCCATGAGAGACTGCAGTCACAAACCTACTTTTCTTTGACAACAATTATAAAACCATACATTTTTTTTCTATTCTGATTTTTTAATTAGTGCTATATTCTGTAATCAGTGAATGCTCTCTATATTCATTTCTGTATTCTACATCGATGTGGTCTTGTGCTGCTTTACACAGTTCCTGCTGTCTCTGGCTCCCTCGTGTGGTAGAACTATAAACTAGGTGCCTCTAATACTACAGTTTCAAATTCAATACAAGGGTGTCGTTAATCACTCACTGATAATTGTCATTATTTATATATTAAATTAAACCTGTAATTGCAGCCTTTTATATACTACATCACTTAAATTTGGAACAAAGGAACCATGTCTGAATTATTGAATTTAGACCAAGTGCATCAGTGACATGCCATGAAATCAGCATATGCAGAGCAATTTAGGACCATCCTTCTTCAACTACTTGCTTCATCATGCCTTAAAACGAGCACAAAGTTGCAATAATAAAGAGTTAACTATATTTCGTATTGAAACATATAATATAAATATAGCAAATTTGCGTTTTCTTCAAACTAAGCTAACATAGGTAGTATTCAAAAATTGTTTAATAATTACAAAATAAATAATTTAACACAGTTCTTCCATTTTTTTGTAAGTCAGACTTGCAAAATGATACTGATATAAAAATAATAATCCATCCAGGAGTTCTGCTAACCGTGAATTATTAAGAATAGTGGAAAATGAGACCTGCGATATCCAAGGAGTCCCTGGACTAGGATTTTAAAAACTTGTGTCTAGTTAAATTTTAATGCCCATTAAAAGATGGATAAATTCTTGTACTCGTTTATAATTCATGGCCTGTGTGTTTCAGCTCTTGTTGGAGTTAATACGATAGAATCAGAGGCCTGTAAATAAATATTCTCTGTTTTTGAGGTAAGGTAATGGGTAACATTGAAAATATTAAATAACCATGCACTGCTTCACTGAGAATGACAAGTTCATTATGAGGCATCTGCATGAAATGCTGAGTTCCTGGTGAACTGTTCCAGTCACTAGTCATCTCATTCTGACTTCCTCTGCATGCTGTACTGCCTGCCCCCTACACACCAGAACTACAAATTCACTTCATTTTCTCTTAATATTTTCATTCGTGGAATATTTAGCTGGTGTTTTCATTTCCATAACTTGTTATTGTTTAAAATTTTCCTCCCACTGTTAATTCTATAAAGGTCCAACACTTCCATGCCTGGTCAAGAGGATCGGTAATTATGCTTTTATCTTGTAAGTTAATCTCCGGTTGTTGGGCTGCAAACCTCAGGCATATATAGATAATTCTGTAAGTTGTGATAGAAATACAGAGGGTGTTTTATGCTTAGTAATAAGAGAATAAATGCCTGCAAAAATGTCTAAATGTATTGGTGTTTATGTCAGTCTCCTGTTTGAGGATGTGTCATTTTCCACTGCTTTGTCATCAGCTCTTTCATTTGTATCAAAGCCTTATTGCACTTATTTAGTAGGTGAATCTCATATTGATCATTTTCATGCCAGGACCTGCTTCATATATGCAAATGTTTTTATAATAAAATCATCAAGATATATTATTGCTCCACAAAGATTCACAGGAATCAGCCTGTTCCTCGGTTATTTTGTTTTTTTTCCCCTTCAATTCCCAAATTTAACCAAGGGTCTAGTTTTCATGTCAAGGAAAACTTCTAATCTGATGAAAGAGAATCGCTGCAGTCTTTTATTAAACTGAACTTTTCCCATGATTTGTTCCTACCATTCTCTAACCAAAGACTGTACAGCTCCGTTAGAAGGGTCACCCACAGGGTATGATGGGTTGAGAATACTCTTGGGCTAATGAAGTCTTAACAAGCCTAGGTGAGGCGTCAATGCAGCAGTGGCTTTAGAATCTATCATGGTGGTTTTCCCCTTTAACACCTTGCTACTTTACCTTAAACCCTAAGCTTTTTTTTTTAGATATGTGGCAGTAAAAATAAAATGCAGCAGTATCAGTACTTTATTTATCTCAGTGGGAAAACTGGATAGTTTTCACAGCATATTACTCTTAATGACAGACAGACAGACAGACAGACAGACAGACAGACACACACATGCACCCACATGCTTGTATTCATATTTTTGTTTGGATTGTCCATTCATTTCCATGGGCAAATCCCTAATCCCAGCAATGACAGCCTTAATCCCTACCCAGCCCTAATCTTAACCATAAGTAACCAAGCAAAATGCACGTCTTTTGGCATTTTTAGTTTTTTGATTGCAGTCACAGCTTTTTAATAAAAAATGTAAACAATAAAAATATAAAAATAAGCATATAAAAATATAAAACTCTTATTTTTTAAACGTCTAAATAATTGGTTTTTATCACATTGTAGGGACATTTGGTTCCCACAATGTAATATATACAAAGCCCACACACACACGTGGCCATCTATATATTACACTATGAGGGGCAAATGTCCCCCACAATGTGATAAAACCTGTTATTTTGAGTGTGTGGGGACATTTTCTTGGTCCCCTCAAGTGGAAACTCAATTTTATAAACATCTGTGACTGCAATCAAAAACTAAGAATGCCAAAAATATTGCATTTTGTTTCGTCACTTATGGTTAAGGTTTGGACTGCATAGGGCAGGGGTGGCCAATCCTATCCAGAAAGGGCCACTGTGTGTGTGGGTTTTCGCTGCAACTGCCTAATTAGATTACTAATTAGAGGACTGATTGGCTGAAGAGTCCTCACACCTGGGTTTGAACAGCTGACCTAAAGGTTACCCCAAAAATCAGCATACACACCAGCCCTTTGCGGATAAGTTTGGCCACCCCTGGCGTAGGGGTTAAGGTTGTCACTGTTGGGATTAGGGTTATGCCCATAGAAATGAATGGAGAGTCCCCACAAAGATACGAATACAAATGTGTGTGTGTGTGTCTTTCTGTGTCTGTCACAGAGAACATTATGGAGTGAAAAGTACCCAGAGTCAGCTAGCATCCATCACCTTTGGAGCAGTTGGGGATTATGGGCCTTAATGTGGGACCCAACATTGATATGACTACTCTGCTAGCTATGGGACGAAGTGAAACCCACAACCTTGCCAAAGCTGTTGCGGTACATTCTCTCACCTCCTATCATCTGTTAGCTAGTAACCAAACATCTCTATTTCTGCCTGGTCCCCTTTGCACTCACATCTTCAGAGAGCTCTACTGAAAAACTGAGTGAAAGTACACCTGCAAAACTGAAAGCTCCCTCTTCGCGAGTCATGCCCCTTTGCAGTGCACACAAAGTGTACCCCTGTAGGCCTCCCCAAGCCCGAGAATCCATGCCAGTATCTCAACCTACTGACAGCAACTGTAAGACCCTCAAGCCTCCTGCCATGCCTTACAATAGCCCAGCCCAAAGCCAGACTGGTACCCTCCAAGGGAATGCAGCGCTATTCTCCGCCCCCCTCTTTCTGCCCTGTACCTCTAAGCCCCTCTCACTCCCTGTCCTTCTGCTTCCCTAGCAGATCTGCTTGCTTTTTTTACAGTGCCCCCCCCACAATCTACTTTCCTGCCCTTGTCCTGGATTCCTCAGCACTGAATGGCCTCCATTTTGGGAGAGGCGCAGCCATGTCAGCCTCTCCTTGGCGTTGTCATATCCTGTCTACTTTCCACCAGACAAAAAAGAAATTTATGGCAGAATAAGCATAAATTAATAACACTTAAAAACAACTAATTAAAAAATGCGAGAGTGCCGTGAAATTATATAAAGATAAAATGAGAGATAAAATATATGATGGGGTGAACTGAATTCATCATTTTTCAGACTTACAATTGTTATTCCCTAGACATAAACCATAAACAAGCCAGCTAAATGTGTGAGAAACCTGGTGCTATAGGAAACACTCTAACACTTTATTTGATGTTTGCATAAAGTCTTAAGAATAGAGAAATATTTAAGGCACCAATTCTATAAAAAAAACTTCATGTTATATTTTCTAATGAGAATTATGGGCTTAAGGCACAGCAAAGTTTAGAATAGATCTTTCGAAATGAAACAGCAACAGTATAGGTGGGGTTAAAAATGTGCATCATTCCAACTGCTAAACAGCTAATATAAGAAAAGCATTTTTATACGCCATTCTTTTATTGTATTTCAACTGTCTTCTTGTTCCTGTCATGATTCTGATAACATTAATAAGCATATTAGGCAATTATACACACATAAAGAAGTGCTACATAGCTAACAAAGAAACCACAGTTACTTTACAACACAAGTTTTCATTGCACATAACTATAGTGGTTTAATTATCAAAGAAATCAATGTTGTTTTGTGAAAAAACAGTGAATAATAGTAATATGTGAGAATTAAAAGTTAATTAACCACTGTGTGAGCTGAAAGTGAGACTTTTAAAAAGGCTGCATAGAATGGGGGGGGGGGCATGATTTATTCTCCATTTTGTCATTATAGTCCTGTGCTGTATGATACAAAATGGGATATTTCTTTGAACTGTAGACCTCCAGAATGAAATATTTTAGGAAGCGTAGTTGCAAGCATGTTGTCTCATTAAATAGCATTTATGTATCCTTATGTATCCTTTTTCCTCTTATGCTTTTGGCTTGATCCAACGGTGTGGATTTGGGTAATGATGGTAACTACATGATTCTACCAATTTTGTGGGAGTACCATGTGTGTTTATGGGGGCGGGGGGGTCAGGCCGATCTGGTCCCCAACAATGCTGAAATCAAACCTACCCCCTTGTCTTGACCCCGGCTAATGTTTGTCAAATTATTATATATTTAAGTATAATATAACCACAGTTTGCTAAAGGAGACTAAGGAGACAGTCCTGTGCTGTTGCATGGACACAATATTATGCTGGGCTGTTTCTTTTTTTTATTATATTCACAGATTGCTGTTGTGTCCAGTCTAAAGCCACGTCGCACCGAAGGAAATTGACTCCAATAATAGGGAAGGCTTTGGGAGGTGGAAAAAAGGAACGGATTCCCTCATTGTCTGGATATCCAATGCTTTGACAAAACTTCTTCCAGACAGTTCCCCGTGGGAACCGGCGGGACAACTTGAAATAACTCAAATGAACAGTCAGAATTTCAAGTAAAGCATCATCCTTTGTCTTAAGATCAAAGTGGGGTCATAAGTCAAAAGAATTGTGAGAAAATTACACCAGATGTCACCGTAAAACTCTCCTCCTGACAGCAGCCTAAGAGTGGCCGCCTTAAGCACCGCACTTCGGTGTGCTGGACCTGCACTCGGCTGCCAGAACCATCAGTCTCCACAGGGGAGAGTCAGTACACAGGTGATCAGAACTACATCCTGACAGGATACTCAGACGTGTACCCAGTGGGCAAACTAAACAAAAAAAATAACCTTTACACTTGTTGGCATTAACCGGTGATGAAAAAAAACAGGATGCCTGGCTCAGGAGCGATTGGAAAAATATGTTTGGGGCAAGATAATGCACAGAGGCACTGATTCTTAAGAGTGTTATTGTGTATTATGTATCAGGTATACACAGTCTCATTAACCTGAAAAGCTCATTTATAATAATAACAACCGCAGCAGCAGCAACAATAACAACATTAAAGCATTACAGTAAGATAGATGGATTATTATTACTACTAATTGGACACTGTAACAAAGAACTTCTGCATTCTGTATTTCCTTTTCACAGATGATGCAAAAAAGTAAAAAGACAAGACAATGACATTAATCAAAGCATATTTTGAAAACCGCATATTCAAATTATTAGAGTCATTAACCTATTTTTGTTTTTTTTATAAAAATTGATAGTGTTGAAAAATGATTGAGGAGTAGAAACCAGTAAGCGGTAAAAACTACTTTATATAGTATGGGATTAAACTCATTAATTTTTTTTGTAATTAGTGTACAATCAGTTTTGTCCTCAGGAGAGCTGAAGTGTCATTTGTGTTGCATACATCTCCAGGTTTTGGTTTATCTTTGAATGACGTCAATTAGTTTACTCTCTGGACCTTGAGAAATATTGTGGTGGAACCTGTAAAATGAGGTGGATGCACGGGACCGGCGAGCTGGTTCTGCTGGGGGTGAGGTCCACTAGCATGGCCCACGCATTTGCTGCAGCGCTGCTCATTGAGACCAGCTGCAATTTTAATGTGACATCCACTCTACCTTTCACTCAAAATCCATGCGGAGTCATAATAGGTGACGTAAAATATTGCCTATAAATTACTTGAAATAAATTCTTGCCTCTACCAACAGTAATTCAAATGCATGAACGGATTATCACAATGCATTGAGAACAAAGGAAAATATACTTTTTCTGCTATCTTCTACTTGGAAAAGAGTGAAAAGACAAAGCACAAGCATTGACTGATGCAAAAAAGAGTGTTTCAGTCTAACCCAATTAAATTATAGAACTCTACTAAATCAGGATCCCATCTCCTGTTTGATATTTTTTTGGTTTATTTTATTCAGTTTACAACGGGGCTTTAGGTCCATGCACCTTGCTTTTTGGCAGATGTTTTGACTGCTGTAGGCATTTTATTGTGTACATGTATTTCTGAGCATAGTGAGCCAAAGTGCTGTTGACGGACAAACACCTCCAGATGTTTCTTGCAGGAAAAGTGCACAATGGACTCAGGGAGGAAACTAAAAGGGCAATAAAGATTGGAACCGGGCCATGGTGAGAAAAGAAAACAGCCCAACAATCTTATTTCTCCCTGGTCTGTTGGAAGGGTGCAGGGTAAGATGAAGTACAATGTTTTCCTGCACTGTCCAAGTTTTGGTATAACCAAATCTAGCATCTTAACATGCTTAGGACCAAATCAACCTTCTGTCAGACTGCAGTTTTTGATGAAGAATTCTTGGAAACAGAGCCCTAATTCAGCACACACAACTCCAGACACAAAAGAGTGTCTGTGTCATTCACAGGTACAAGTGACTGAAAGAGAGTGAGGGTCACTGAGGGAGTAGATTGTGATATTCACAGCAGGCCAGTGAGCAAGATGGAGTTATTTTTGGCCTATATTTCCTGCAGGTGATGGAAATGAAACAATCTTCAGTGAAACAATCCCTCCCGGAAAAAAAAAAATGCAGAAAGGCAGGCGGCGAGAAGAACGATGACAGAGTTTGAGCTACGTCATTTAAGAAAGTAAACCTGATACAGAGCTTAAGGGTTTGAAATCTAGTCCAGAAACATCCTTTAAAATTTTAGGGGGACAATACAGCAGGAAGAGGAGGAATTTAAAATTGAATTGATAATTAAACGCTAGCAATATATTGGGTCATTGATAGTGATTGTTGAGTCAAAGAACAAGGAGGGGCAGAGGAAAAAGCCATTCTTAGACATAGAGCCCTCCCTCCCACCTTCAGTTCATCTTATAAATGGACTGAGAGAGAAGGAGTGAAGCAGGAAGCGGACAGACCCAGAGAGAAGGGGAATCAAAAGACAAACTTAACACAGCAAGGGTAGAGCAATTCTTTTTTATTAAAGGGTAAGTTCACGATTCCACCATTATACTATTTATGCTAAATGTTATATATCTTCTGATATCATTTAATTTTTATTATGTTTATTTGCATGCATGAGTATGTATACCGTCGTTCAGTCAATCATTAATTATTAACTATTTAGTAATCATTTACTATTAAATTTTATTATACTGGAACTTCATATTGCATCAGTATTTTTGTTAGCAGGCTGACAGGTCTGATAACCGCAGCCTCTACTAACAAACCAATTAGCTGCCGAGCTGAGTGCTGGCTCTCCCCTCTTTTGTCCCTCCCGTGTCGCCCCGTGAGCTGAGTGCTGGCTCTCCCCTCTTTTGTCCCTCCCCTGTGTCGCCCCGTGAGCTGAGTGCTGGCTCTCCCCTCTTATGTCCCTCCCCTGTGTCGCCCCATGAGCTGTGTGCTGGCTCTCCCCTCTTCCGTCCCTCCCCTGTGTCGCCCTGTGAGCTGTGTGCTGGCTCTCACCTGTGCTGTCTCGTTAGTCGGCTCTCCCCCTGCTGCACCTCCCCTGTGTCGCTCCATGAGGTGTGTGCCACCCCTCACCTGTGCCATCTCGTGAGCTGGCTCTCCCCTCTTCTGTCCCTCCCCTGTGTCGCCCCGTGAGCTGTGTGCTGGCTCTCCCCTCTGCTGCCCCTCACCTGTGCCGTCCTGTGAGCTGTGTGCTGCCCCTCACCTGTGCCGCCTCCTCAGTATGCACACCACAGGCGCGGCCCTGCTCTTCCTGCTGAGCCTCAGGTTACCACTCCTGACAGCCTCACCACTCAGCCCCGCCTCTCGCAGGTACGCTAAGTTGAATGAGTGTGTGTATGTGAATAATGCACACACACTCACTCACACACTCATTCACACACTCACACACACACAGATAGACTCACAAACCCCCCCCCCCCCCACACACACACACACACACAGACACACTCACTCATACATACACACTCACACAAAGAGGCCTGTACTCATATCTTTGTGGGGACTGCCCATTAATTTATATGGTGAAAACCTTAATCCCAACAATGACAACCTTAACCCCAACCCAGCCCTAAGCTTAACCATAAGCAACCAATCAAAATTCAAGTCTTTTGGCATTTTTAGTTTTTTGATTACACTCACAGATTTTAATTAAATTGAATTTACCCTTGTGAGGACTGAAAAAATGGTCCCCACAACGTCAATATAACAAGTTTTTATCACATTGTGGAGACATTTGGTACCCACAATGTAATGTATACCTGGACTACACACACTCACACACACACAGATACTCTCACACACACACTCACTCACACACACACACCCTTACTCACACACTCATACACACACAAATACACTTACTCACACAAACACACACACACACAATTAAACTGGCGCTGTTGCACACAAACAAAGAACAATTTTCACACCTTATCTCCAATTTTGGTGTTTAACACTCAGAACAATATGAACTTCTAGACAAAGATTTAAATATAAAAATATATAACAATAATATTCAAAAATAATGATACTCTTTCTTAGTTTTGTATCCAGCAACGCACCACAGACATTCTTGCCTTTCCTGGAGATATTAACCATCAAGAGGGAAGAGAGAATTCTGAAAAGTGCCATCCAGCAATTGGGCCTGCAGGACCCTGTACAACAAACCAACAGGTGCTTCATACAGACTTACACAAGACAAAGTCAGTACTTACTGACCTTGAATTATGCTTGCAGGGTTCATTCCAGGGTTGTGATAGGCCTATTTGGGCAGTACATATGAATTACTGAATGCTTTTGTTACTTCCATGAATTCTTGGTAAACAATGTATAGTGCTTTGGGTTTTATCCTGAGCTCTTGTCCTGTTCCGCTTTCGATCTATTCTGTGTCTCAGCGCTGAGTCCAGGACCCGTCTGAGACGGGCTTTCCAGAGGGGCTGTCACCTTGGAACCTGCCAGGTCCACATCCTGGCCAACACGCTGTATCGGATGGGCAAAACAAGCGGCAAGGACGAGTCCCGCAAGGCCAACGACCCCCAGGGCTACGGGAGATAGGTGGCAAAGTAGATGTTTCACAGATCTGTGTGAGTTGCTATACAGACGGAGAGGAAGAAGACGGAAGCAAGGAAGGCAGGAGAAGGATGGCGGACTGCATGTGCAAAAACCCCAAAAGGAGAGATACAGACAGCGTCATTCACCTATAAACTGTACAGCTGACCGGTCTCACCTGTACATTACAACTGATGAATATATATAACCTATAAGTTTAATTAGTATAAATATTAAAACTGTGGACCTTTCTGTGTGGAAAATTTGAGATCAAATACACTACACTACTATAGGTTATTAATTTGTATATAGAGATTATGTTAACAAACAATGTTTATAGAAGTTAAATTTATTTAAAATAAAATATACTCATTTGTCTTTCTCAATGTCATTCTTAAAAATATGTCCTGCTGTCATGGTTTTGTATCTGGTCTACTTGACAGTGAAAATGTCATCTTTTTCGTCCCTATTTGATTCCCTCTTAGTTCCTACCTGCCCGCCTTAAACCACACCCTCGCCTGCGCTTTCAAATACTGTACGCCTATAGTTGCCCTTCGCACAAGGCCACTAACAGATTTTGGCAATATTTACTGCAGAAGAACGGTTAACTGAGTGTTTAGTAGTTTCACCGAGAAGGACACATTCACACTTACCAACACTGGCCTGCATACAGTACGAGGAAATATGAGACAGGCGAAGAAAGACGAGGGCGGAGGGAAGCGTGTAGCGACAGGGACGGATAAAGATCAGGTATCGTACCGAAGGCGCTACTTCTGGACTTTCTTTTACCTTGATTCTTTGAACTGTCTTATGTTCTTAAAAGAAAAACTGAAAACATATGGAAAACGTCGTGATTATTTGAATAGTTATATGCAGGAATGGTTTAAATGGCGTTTAAGTGTCTAAGTATGTGACTCGATCTGCCGTTTCCCCTCAGAAGTACAGTAGGGCGAACAAATACAAGTACGGAAACTTCCATATCCGGATTTTTAAGCGCAATATTTTTCCTTTCTTATTTGTCGTCGATGAATTTCTTGGTATTCTGCTAGGTGTTTAGTAACGCTTGTTATTATTTTGCTTCATTTTAAGTTGGAATGACAACGAGTTTTGTATAAGATAAATTCTTTTATCTTTAAATGTAAGTTTATGCCATTCCTTTCTTGGCTGAGCTCCGAAGTGACAATTTCAGTGTGAATCCAGTCAATATTTTAAAACAGTATCAAATTCAGCCGCTTTTGCGTTCATCTTTTCGATAATATAAGGCAGGGGGGTGTGCTTAAGATCAGGGGGAAACAATCTGTAAGGACACGGATAGTATGGCGCCTCAGGCCAGTAAGGGTGCAGCATAGTTTGGGGGTTGAGGTGAACAGAAGCTTAAGGGAAAATCAGGAGAAAAGTCGTACCTGGCTTTGTTTTCTATGAAGAAAACTCATTTTGTTCTTGCCCTTCGGCGTAAAATGAATTTGATATTGCTGCATTTTCTTCGCTTGTTCTGTTCGCCCAGCTACTATACTCTGAAGGGCAATTCTGAGAGTTACCACCCCTCTCCATCCATTTCTCAGCAAAAAAAGCCTGTATTTTTTTCCATTTATCTCTACCTGGACTTTTTTCTGCTTCAGTGAAATAGCAGCAAAGTCCCTTAGCCAGCAACTATCACAATTAGGGATCCGTGTTCCTAATGCTAATTCTTTCCATTGTCCATCCATCCAACTCAATACTGAATCTAACATGTGAATCCAGTACCAATCGAGGGGCATTATGGAAAAGGTACAGACATGCACACTCCGATCCGTAAAAAAACCTATAAATATCATATATTAAAGATGTGCATTTTATGGAGCTATGAGTTTGTAACAGCTATGTTATGGCACAGAAACACTTCTTCACTTCCACCACTGGTATTTAATTGCTCAGTCTCTAACTTCTGTTAGAAATTAACTGTAATCATTTTGTTCAATGACCTCAAATTCTTCAGCTTCTAGAAATGTGTGAGTTCTTTTTCTCACTGTCAAATTTCACTTTTCTATCCAAGGAGATGCCAGCAGAGTGTGTGTGTGTATGTGCCCTGCGATGGACTGACATGCCATCCAGAGTGTGTATGTGCCCTGCGATGGACTGACATCCCATCCGGAGTGTGTCTGTGCCCTGCGATGGACTGACATGCCATCCGGAGTGTGTCTGTGCCCTGCGATGGACTGACATGCCATCCGGAGTGTGTATGTGCCCTGCGATGGACTGATATGCCATCCAGAGCGTGTATGTGCCCTGCGATAGACTGACATGCCACCCAGAGCATGTATGTGCCCTGCGATGGACTGACATGCCATCCAGAGTGTACCCCAGCCTAGACCCCCCCCATTGACCACGGACAGCAGTTAGATGATGGATGTTGTATATTGTGTTTGCAGTACCGTGCCAGCATTTGACAGTTTTTCCATTTCAGAGCTGGATTCCAAAAATCATCAAGAAGAGAGTGTGTACGACCTTTGTAGAAGATTCATTTAGGTACAGTATTTGTGGCTGCCGTTCATTGTTAATTCAGCGTATGTACTGTGATGATAGATGTTAAGGAATCATTGACTTCCTTCTCTTTGGAGACTTCTTTCTCTTTGACCTTTGACCTCTGTGGGTGGGCCTGCCTGATATGTTAATTAATATTATCATTAAAAGGGGTGTGTTCTGGGCAGTGTTGTTTCTTTGTAAGTACAAGGTGAAAACAATGAAAATATAAGAACACGTGAATATTTGTTTTTATATGGTGTTTAAAGAACAGTGTGTTACTGTAATATCAGTGGTGACTACATATGTATATATTTTTATCCCAGTTTAAGAACTTCCGGAAGTAGATGTTTACTTATGTTGTATAAACGCTCCATTCTATACCTCAAGCTGAAGTTGTTAATGGCCTCATATGACTACCTACTCATATTGGTATACTCACTGAGAATATTTACTGGGATCTGATTGGGTACATCTGCAACATGGAGAATGGAGGTTTTAAGCTTCATTTTTACAGTTAAATAACATGAAACAAGGCATTTGATTTCACTTTTATTTTAAAATTAAATATTCAGTAATGCTATGCATTTCCATTAACTTATTTTCAAGTTCTTACAGTGCAAACCAGCATTTAAGCTTCAATGAAATAATGATGTAAGATATTGCAGAGGTGCTTACAGCTCTGCTACTCTCTAGTGTTTCTGTGTTGAAAATATGATAAATGACAATGTTTTGAATGTTTTGTTTTTTTTGCTTCTCTTTTTCTCTAAGAAAGATTAAAAGACTATTTGAAAACATAAGAGACATAAGATTATTTACATCATAGTTTACTATCAAATTTATTTTGAACTAAACTGACTTTGCCAAAAAAGTGTGTTCTTTGTCATCCTATCTGGGGTGGTAACAATAAAAGTTGATCACAGGGATGGGGAGGGCTGGACACCAGAGTTATTTGTTTTAGTTTGAATATTTATTAAAAAAAAACTAAAATGAAATATAAAAAACCAAAAAAATAAAAATACAAATAAAAAAAAAAAAAATATGAAAAAA
>JAODKC010000095.1:33506295-33516326 GCA_026777985.1 Mormyrops attenuatus | reverse complement strand
ACACCGAGGTCTTTCTCGTAATCAGCTACCTTTATTTCCGTGGAACCCATAAAATATCTGTACTTTATGTTTCTACTCCCTGCATGGATTACCTTACATTTATCTATGCTAAAATCTATGTATACAAATAGGATATCCTGAAAAACAGAACATTATGAAAATATTTGAAGATGACAACAATAAAAATCATCATAATAGTAATAGATCAGCAGATGGTATAGTATATGCAATAAAAACAAAAGGTAGCACCAGACTTTTACTAACACAAAGAAGGGATGGTTGGGGGGAGAGAGTGGCATTTTGGGAAGAGATGAAAAGTCTTTAAAAAAGAGCAAACTAACTGTACATAAAAAAACACAGAAAATTAACAAACACATCGGAGCTGCTGTAGGCAGCTGCCGATGGCAGCAGCGAAGTCTCCATGTGCAATGTGAACCTGCTGCTTCAGCATGGCTGCTACTCACGCACTCACTCAGTGCTCTCAACGAAGCTGCCCCCCCTTCAGAAACAAACGTGCGTGTATAGTCATGTGAGAAAGAAGGTACACCCTCTTTCAGTTCTAAGGTCTTAGGTCCGGACAAAAAAAAATCATTTGGTCTTTAACAGGTCTTAAAATTAAGTAAATACAACCTCAGATGAACAACAACACGACATATTACACTGTGTCATTGTTTGTTTAATAAAAACGAAGCCAAAATGCGGAAGTGTGTGAAAACTTGCAACCTTACTGCTTCCACAGGAATTTAGAGGGTAAGTAGCAGCTAGGTGCTGCTAATCAGTTGCACTTGATTAACTGGCCACCTCAATAAAAGCAGACGTTTTGCTGGTTTATTGGTTTGGAACGTTCAGGTGTGTGTTAAAAAAATGCCAAGGAGGAAAGACATCAGCAATGATCTTAGGGAAGCAATTGCTGCTGTCCATCAATCTGGGAAGGGTTATAAGGCTATTTTCAAACAATTTGAAGTCCGTCATTCTACAGAGAAAGATTATTTACAAGTGGAAAGCATTCAAGACATTTGCCAATCTTCTCAGCAGTGGATGTCCCAGCAAATTCATCCCAAGGTCAGACACCACGCAATGCTCAGAGAAATTGCAGAAAACCCAAGAACTCTACAGTTCTCAGCTAGCATGTTAAATGTTAATGTTCATAACAGTACAATTAGAAAAAGACTGAACAAGTATGGCTTATTTGGAAGGGTTTCCAGGAGAAAGCCTCTTCTCTCTCAAAAGAACAAGGCAGCACAGATTACCTTTTCAAAGTTGCATCTGAACAAACCACAAGAACAATGTCCTTTGGAGAGACAAGACCAAAGTAGAGATGTTTGACCATAATGCACAGCACTGCATTTGGTGAAAACCAATCACAATGTATCAGCACAAACATACCAACTGTCAAGCCTGATGATGGAGGGGTGATAATTTGGGCTTGTTTTGCAGCCACAGGACCTGGGCACTTGCAGTCATTGAGTTGATCATGAACTCCTCTGTATAGCAAAGTATTGTACAGTCAAATGTGAGGCCATCTGTCTGACAGCTAAAGCTTGTCCAGAATTGGATCCAGTGATCCCAGGCACAACAGCAAGTCTAGAACAGAATGGCTGAAAAAGAATAGAATCAAGGTGTTGCAATGGCCCAGTCAAACAAAGTCCAGACCTCAACGCGATTGAAATGCTTTGGCAGGACCGTAACAGAGCTGTGTATAAACGAATGCCTGCAAACCTTAATGAACTGAAGCAACGTAAAGAACAGTGGGCCAAAATTCCTCCGCAACAATGTGAGAGACTGATGCAGTAATCATTTTCTGTATAACTTTAAGTTATTGTTGCTAAAGGTGGTTCTACAAGCGATGGAATCATGAGGTGTACTTAATTTTTCACCACAGCTTCTCCATTTTGGCTTAATTTTCGCTAAATAATGACATGGTGGAATCTGTTGTGTGTTGTTTCACACCTGAGGTTTAAATAATTTTAAAACCTGGTAAGGACTGATAATCTTTATTATTATTTTTTAATGTCCTGATCTGTAAAACCATAGAACTGAAAGTGAGTGAACTTTTTGGCACATGATTGTACATGCATATTTACAGAACACATTGTCATAGAACCTTCGAAAATTAAAAGCAAATTATTTTCCTTTGTTATAGTGTGGACTTGAGGTACAGGTTTGACTGAGGCAGGGCCTTGTTTTTTTACAGGGAAGTGTATAAAACTTCACCCTTCTTTTAGTAGCAGATCGTTCTCATCTGAGTGTGAACCGCTAACCCTGAGTGTGTGATGGCCTGTTCATACAGGTGTGTCGGTCATCGCATGCAGCCACAGTCATACATCCCTGCACAGCTACGGTGTGGCCTTAGCCTGAGAGTCGCCAGACTGCTAAAGCCTCGCCTCCGTCCACGTCTTTCCCTCCCAGTTCCTGCGCTTGTCCTGCGATACGCCCCCGAGCATCGTGTACACCCTGATGACCGCCCACTGGGGTTTGCCAGTGCCCAATCTGGTCTTGTCCTTGGTGGGCGGAGAAGGCCGGGTGAAGGTGAAGAGCTGGATCCGAGAGGTGCTCAGGCGGGGGCTGGTGAGGGTTGCGCAGAGCACAGGTGACTCCATAACCTTCGTCTTGCCTGTTTCTGTGCCTTCTGAGGCTCTGTGTGTGTCTGAACACTGATATGGCCCACGTGACAAGCGCTTTGTGTGTTCCAGCGTGTCGAGCTGTTGTTGAGCTGTCTTCTCAGCTTGGCAGATTGAGCCACACCAACAGGAAGTGATTTTAGCAGCATCGCTCACGTAAACAATCCCCTCCTGCGAGTGATGAGAAGGCTTTCGCGCGGTGGCAGGGCTCCAGCGTCGCTCCTGGGGGCCGTGGCTAAATTAGCTCGCAGTGGGGGTCTCTGCTGTGCGCCCAGCTTGGCAGGGCCAGGGAGACTTCGAGTGCCACTATTCCTGGCTGTTAAGATGCTGGCCTCCCTTATCTCGCTCCAGGCTGTAACAGGTTCCTTTGAACAAAGGAAATCAGCCACTTCTTAAGCCCCGAATTATTGAACTATCTGGAAATCTGGTCAAATTCTTTGTTTCCATCTTAAATAAATAGGCATTCTGTCTATTTCTGTTGGTTTTTGAAGACTATTAAAGAACTGTCATTTTATCCCTCACTGTTGTTCTCAGGGGCATGGATAATCACGGGGGGACTACAAGAGGGGCTGACAAGGTGCGTTGGGGAGGCGGTGAGGGACCACAGAGCGGCTGCCCCCTCTCTCTCTCATGGCAAGGTCATTGCCCTGGGCATAGCACCCTGGGGCCTCGTGCTGAACCGGCAGCAGCTGGTGAACCCAAAGGTAGTGGAGCTGTCTAGCGCCAGGTCTCTCAAACGGCATGCTCGTTGCACATGAACACGTCGGCTGAGAGGCTTCCCTCTCATCTCCCCTGCTGTCTCTCAGGGCAGCTTCCCGGCCAGATACTACGTGCAGAACACGTCACACGACTCTCACAGCCTGGACCACAACTATGAGGCCTTCCTCTTAGTGGACGACGGAAGTGTGGGCCGCAGGGGGGGTGAGACCAGCTTCAGGGTCTCTTTGGAGAACCACATCTCTCATCAGAGGACAGGAATTTTGGGTGAGAGGCTTCAGGGAAAAGGGAAAATTTAGGTCACATAATCTACTATTAGGTAACATTTAAGTAGCAATTATGCAACACTAAATTTGCTTCCTGTGGTTTGTGTTTATGTTTATGCTGTTTCCCTGATATGTGATTATGAATTCCTTCGCTCACACTGTTAGATTTGCATGGCAGCAATGACTCTTAGAGTTGCACAGTGCCACCTTGTGTTTAAAGTTAAATATTGCACAACTAACTACTTATGCAATCAGCTCTGTAGTTGCACTGATTTTTCTCCTTTATTTTTGAGTTTTATTTTAATATTAATGTGTTTTGTAATTACAGTAATGATGTTAATGATGTTCCTTAGTATGAAATGTGATGTATTGATATTTACATTGTGATAAATGTGAAGCAACACAGAAATACAATATACTTTTTTCAAATGTTTGATCAGTCTTTATACACTTCAAAAAAAATCTAATCCAGTTTAGATATTAAACAACAATTTGTCCAATTATCTGGTAAATATGCAAGAAAAAGTATTTGACTAATAAAAGTGTATCTATATATGATGAAAACATTTTTGAATAAATGTTATCCGAGTCAATAAGTAGAATATAAATATAGTTTGCTCTGCAGCTAAGTAAATAAAATAACAGTTCTCTCTTACACCAGATTGTCGCTGTTGTCGCTGCTGAGCCCCTTGGGAGTGCTCTGGGTCTCATTTCTTAGCTATTTTAAGATGAAGTGAAATTTTGCTGTGAAACTTACTCTCTGCTCTTCTGCCAGGGAGTGGAAGCATTGAGATCCCAGTCCTGTGTATGCTGGTTGGAGGGGATTCAGCCATGCTGGAGGTGAGGTTTGCCAGACTGAAATGGGTGCTTGAACCCTAGTGGATGCCAAACAGTAACCCCATCTTTCTCAGCGAGTAGACCTGTCCCTCCGGAAATCTGGGCCCTGGTTGGTCCTTGCAGGATCGGGCGGCGTGGCCGATCTTATCTGCGAGATGCTCGGGAAACTGGCCCCGGCGGTCAGTGAAGTGCAGGCGGCGCCAGCCAGCCCCGAGCTCAGGGATCAGGTTGGAGATCTAGTGAAGAAGCACTTTCCCTCAGACGAAGAGAGCAACATGGAGAAGCTGACTGAAAGGGTTTGTTTGCTTTCTCTGTGAAACAAAATGCTAGAGTGATAACATGACCTGGCTGCTTTGTCATGCCCCTGAAGTTCAGATGTGGTTGTATTTGCTGCTTTTTATGTTATTACACCTGGTTTATCATTCAGCCTTGAAGTGAAGGGTGAGAACTCCGTGTTCTGTTACTCCCCTTCCAACCCTCTGTTCCCCCAGGCTCTCAGTATATATCAGAACAGGGAGCTGATCACCGTGTACCATGGGGAGCAGGACGGGCCGGACGACTTTGATACAGTGCTGCTCAGAATCCTTGTCAGAGGTATCCGAGCAGGGCCCTTCTTCAAAGAGAAGCCCTGGACTTCGGGCTATCTGCTGGCCCTCTCTGCCAACCTGGACTTCTTCAGGATTTTTTCTGAAAATCTGCCGGCTTGCCAGCAAAAGGGCCGTGTGACAGGTTTATCGTTCCTGTTCCCTCTAGCTCGCAAGAACAGAGGCTCCCACGGTGCCAGCCCACATACGGAGGAGCTGAAGCTGGCTGTGGCCTGGAACAGAGTGGACATCGCCAAGAGTGAGCTCTTCAACGGAGATATACAGTGGAAGGTGATGTTTATACATGAAGCACACAAAGAGAAGGTGCTCTGTATCTGAGAAGAGATTATAATACTGAATAGGTCTAATTAGATAAATCTGTCTATGTATCCTATATTTAAAGGTAATGTTAGTATACAGGCAGCTCTTAGGTAAATCTGACTTAAGTAAATCCGGATTTACGCAAAAAAGAATCCCGGACACATAGAGTTTATCGAAGTGCTAATGCAAAAAGGCGACATACGCCTGTAAGTTTACACTCTAGCTTTTCCTTTATTTGTTTTCTGTAGTACCTGTTACTACCATATTTTTGGCTTGCGTGTTTTTTTGCCATAAAGGTCTCTTGAATGGTATGGGAAGGTAAATCTGACTTACATAAGGATTTGTGGAATGGATTACTTGCATCAGTAGTGAGCTGCCTGTTTATGACAAAAGTCAAGTCAAGACCCTTATTTATTCTTAAAAACAATAAAAATGATTTAATGATAAAAGTGATTTACAATAAAATTTTGAATAAATCCAAAATAACAGAAAAGCATAAAACAAAAAAATAACACTGGCAAAAAGAAAAAACATAAAACGTACAAGATATAGAAAATAGTAAAACCATTCTAATAAACACCAAACGTTTCTTAAAACACTCTAAACTGGAGAAAGAACAAAAGAATATGAGGTTCTCATAAAGTATCTATAATTTTCTACGGCACTTTGGGACTTTATCTCATGTCATTTTTGTCAGCACTAGCTTTCTACTTTTAGCGTCGGAATCCATTGTCAGTGCTAGTGTTACGCTGTCAGTCTCTCAAAGTGCGTATTTAGATTTAATGTTCTCTGTGATAACCTTCATGTCGTTAGTATGAAGACCTGGAAGATTCCATGACAGATGCCCTGGTGAATGATAAGCCACAGTTTGTACGGCTCTTCATGGAGAACGGCCTGAACATCTTGGAGTACCTGACGTACGGCCGCTTGGAGGCCCTGTACCATTCCGTACCAGACAGCTCGGTGCTTTATGTGCAGCTGCAGCGCCGTCTGAGTGAGCGTCAGTGTGCTGGCGGCTTTGTGCCCTACTCCACCAAGCCCCCCGCCACGGGTACGGAGAACCCCCAGTCTGGACCTCGCTCCAGTTTGTACGAGGTCAGAATCTGGTTAGACGGAGGAGATACACAGGAATGCCAAACTCTGCTGATGTCGATAGGCAATTCATGCCCATAATTAGCTGTAGTAGTTTGAGGAGATGCATCTTCTGAGGAGTTACTATGAAGGAGAGGAGAAGGTGTGGGTCAGAGTCGAGAGGGCAGGGGAGAATGTAGGAATAGATGGGTGGAGAATATAGGAATAGAATTGAGGAGAATGTTGGAATAGATGGGTGGACGATGCGGGAATAGAAGTGAGGAGAATGCTGGAATAGATGGGTGGAGAATGCGAGAATAGATTGGTGGAGAATGCAGGAATTGAGGTGGGGAGAATGCGGGAGTAGATGGGTTCAGAATGTGAGAATAGAAGTGGAGAGAATGCGGTAATAGAAGTGGGGAGAATGCGGGAATAGAAGGATGGAGAATGCGGGAATAGAAGGATGGAGAATGTGGGAATAGAAGGATGGAGAATGCGGAAATATATGGGTAGAGAATGTGAGAATAGTTGAGTGGAGAATGTGGGAATAGATGTGGGGAAAATGCGGGAATTGAAGGGTGGAGAATGTAACATTGGCCATGATCTGTTGTCATAGAAACCTGAGAGAAGGGAAACATAATGGATGTATTTGATAAAAGCATGAAAACATCTTATGGAGCGAGATTGTAGTTAATGTGATGATATACAATGAGATGTATTGAGTATGTAATGTGTTTTGTTGTGATAGTTGAGTAATAAATCCCCTCTTAGGTGTCTCGGGTCTTATGGGACATATTAGGGGACGTGTGTCAGCCATTTTACTATCAACCTTTGGAACTCGAGCAAAACACCAGCTCAAGAAGGGCTGTCAAGGTAGAACAACCGGGAACCTAATCCAACCCTCTCTCACCCTCTCACTGTCTCTTGATCTCTTTCTTTGTCCATCTTGCTGTTATTTTATTTGTGCTTTAATTATTCTCAGTTGCATAATACAAGTGATACAATTTTTTTATTTTTATTTAGAGATGCCTTTTCATTCTGCTTATCAATATTTAATCCTTAAATTGTGCTTTTTATGCTTGAATTAGGGCTTGTTTCTAGCTACCCTGAAAACAGTTGCTTCTTTGGGGCACACCTCTGAATAATGACAATTAAAATCTTTGTGCTTTAAGGAGTTAAGTCAAAAATTAATATAAAATATTGCCGCTTTGTTTTTATTGTGGTTCTAAGACATACAGGCTTTGATTGACTGACCTGTGCTATTATCTTGTATGCATTGTAATGGAATATTTTGGTTGGTGTCTGTCAGAGCGTAATCAGACTGTTGCAGGGCACATGTGCCTACCGGGAACAGCGCTGCCAGTCTCCCTGGCTTGCTCTCTTCATGTGGGCTGTCCTGCAGAACCGCGGAGAAATGGCTTCCTTTTTCTGGGAGATGGTAACTCTGCTCGCATGACATACGGGCTGCGCGGCGCGTCTACAATATGATGGATGATCATTAATCAGAATCTAAATATGGATGTGCAGTAACATCGTGTGGTGACAGTGTTTGTTTTCTGAAAAAGCACAGGTGCAGGATTTTATCTCTTCTGCAAAAATGTTAGATCCCTTTCCATTAGATACTGGTGTAGAAATATGAAGAAATTAATATTCTACATAGTAGCTTGCTTTTTTATTAGTGACACCAACATGGTTGAAACATTAAGCACACAGTCATTGGTAGCATTGATATCGGAGTGCAGATCATCTTCATTATTGAAGCTGCCTCCTCTGGTTCCTCATCTGGGCTCCTTGTTTTCCTCAGGCAGAAGAATCAGTGCTCACTGCCCTGAGTGGGTGTAAGATCCTGAGGGAACTCTCCAAGCTGGAGGACGAGACAGAGGCTCAGCTCTCCATGGAGGAGCTGGCACAGAGGTTTGAGAACCTGGCACATGGTGAGTGGATGGGAAATTGCAATGTGTCTGTTGCACTGGTACAAACAGTATTTGTATGCATCATATACAGTGTACTTAAAGGTATTTCCAGTAACTAAGGTTTCATGGAGCTCACACCTCCAGGGTTATGGGTTCACATCTTACCTCTCCTTTGTGAGTGTGTGTGTGTGTGTGTGTGCGCGCATATGCGGCCGCTTTCTGTCTTGTGGTGAACTGGCATCCCAACCAGGGTGTACTCCAGCCTGTTGCCCTTTGATTTCTGGCATAGGCTCCAGACCCCCAGACCCTGTCCAGGATATGGATATATCATGTGAATGAAAATTAATAAAATGCAACTGTTCAGAAGTGCAAAACTATGGTTTAATTAGAAATATACAATACTGGAGTGAGAGAGATATATATTTCAGGTAAATGAGATTTACTCCCCATAAAATTCAAGAAAAATATACCAGTAATATGTAAAGATATTTTCAGTGTATGTTGCCTTTGTGAGTTAGCACTCCTGTAAACTTCATATGTCTCGCATATTCTTCGCATGAATCTGGATTTATGTGAGTCAGTTTTATGTTGGTTGAGAGCTACATGTACTTTATCTGTTCAAGTTGGAGACTTGTTTAAATTTGAATGATGCAGGGGGTCCATTGTGATCCCTCTCTGCAGACATCTTCAGAAAGTGCTACGAGAGCAGTGAGAGTCGCTCATTCACGCTGCTCATTGCCAAGTCGGCAGCGTGGGGTGGGGCTACCTGCCTGCAGATGGCGACGGCGGCTGACGCCCGCCACTTCTTCAGCCATGATGGCGTGCAGGTGTGAAGTGGAGCACACAATGAGTGTGTGTGTGAGAGAACGCAATCTGTGCTGCTTTTTATCTTTAATTTCTAGAAGGTTCCAATTTATCCCTTTCTTCTTTCTGTAAGGCCCTGCTGTCTCAGATCTGGTGGGGTGATATGGAGAGAAACACTGAGATGTGGAAACTCATCCTCACCTTCTTCATCCCACCTCTGATCTACACTAACTTCATCTCCTTCAAGTAAGCATCTCCCTCTGCTTCTCCTGTAGTTTCACAGTTTGGTTACTCGCAGTTATTTCACAGGCCCAGAGGTGGATTTTAAATCACTTTGCTTTATTTGGATCACCATGCAACCTTTTCACTCTCCCTTTAAACCTTTGCAAATTAAACAAAGAGGTACAGTATTGTGCTTTTATATTTAATGAAAATATTATTGTGTGTGTGTATATATATATGCTTCTTTAAAATTATTTTCAGCCTCTCAGATTACTGTTTATGGAAGCTTTATATGTTCCACTTTATGGTTGTCGCACACACGATTTTAGAAGTGTTTATTGCACAGGACTTTATTAAGTGGTTTAACTGTTCGGGGTATTTTTATGTTTCTGCAAACATAAAGGGCTGAATTCTCATAGAGTGACACAATGCTACACTTGGCTTGTATTGATTTTGGGGATGGCAGTGCAACCAGTGCTCCCCCTGGCCAAATTGGGGCCCTAAGCAGAATTGTATTTTGAGGTCCCCCCTCCCCCTCCTTACAAAAAAAAATTAGCAAAAAAAAAAATAAATCCACTAACAATCTTTTCCTTTTTCTTTGAAGAACAGTCATAGACTACTAAGCACTTGTTGTAAGTCGCTCTGGAAAAGAGCGTCTGCTAAATGCGGTAAATG
>JAODKC010000095.1:33482458-33500566 GCA_026777985.1 Mormyrops attenuatus | reverse complement strand
GCAGTTCTGAAGGCGAAAGGGGGTCAAACACCGTATTAGTATGGTGTTCCTAATAATCCTTTAGGTGAGTGTATGTATATTTTTAATCTGAATAACACAATTGTATGTGACCTCTTGCATTTCCATATTTATTTCATAAATATCTTCATACAGTATTCCTAAAAATTGTACTCTGGTGTGACATGCCAGTATTTCATTCAGAGACAGACAAACAAGACATACTTTATCATTGTCAATTTTTCTGATTACATAGCGGCAACAATAGTACCTTATTGAAATTCATTAGAATTTCAAAATGCAATTCTTTTATTACTAGCAAAAACTGAACGAGAAACACTTGAAACGCAGCCTTCCCAGCACTGCCCCTTGTCCGGCATCTCGTGTATGACAATATACATTTTGTCTCACAGCTGCACCCTTACTGCTAGTCACACTGACTTCACACTGACTCTCCTTTTTTCTTGTATTATCTGCAGAGAACTTTTCAAAGTCTGAGCAATTGAGAGTTAAACAAGAATTTCTGAACTTGTAAAGATAAAAGTAATACTCCTTTGTTTTAAAGGTTGCGTCTCCTTCTGATGACTCTTCTTTGTATTTACATTACGCATCTCTCTCTCATGAGACTCCCTCTTTCGTCCTGGGATCTGCATCCGGCCTCTCCCTGTGCTTTCCTTCCCGTGTCTTATACCGGGATCTCAAACTGACAAAATCAAATGTAGCAGGAATGTTTTACTTGCTGTATCCTTTCATAAGGAAGGAATGCAAATCTCACCAAAGACAAAATACCACTACTCTGAACAATTTACCATTATAAAGGAGGTTTAATTGAACATCTATATTAAATGTCTTATTTATAGCCATTTATTTGGGCCAGTTTCTGATGATTTCTACCCACATGACATTGTTTTCATATTGCTCGATCATACTCAGTGGACAGTTTCAGACAAGTGGTTTTGACCTAGGTGTAGGCCTTGAATTCAGTGTAAATGCAATATTTAAATGTAAATTAATTATTAAAGATAAAGAATACCAATGTATAACAATATTTTTTATGTCACACTATTTAATTCACTCCATTTCATAGAATGCTGGAAAATAGCAATACTTTGATAAATATTTCAGCTAAAATGTACCTTCAGACCGTGTGTTTCAGTAATACCTTCTGCACTTCCTAGCTGATAAAGAACTCTCCTCAGTAATCAGATGCCCAAATTAATGCCAGATTAATATTCAAAGAAAGGGAGATTTAAGTTTTGCAGACAAAATGTAATCCATCATAATCATTTAACATGGAACAATAAAGACTGTAGTTTTTTATTCTGTTTATAAAGTAATTTGTGCTTATTACTTAATTGCAGTAGTTTATGGATAAACACTGCCCTGGAGAGTGACTCCAGTGGAGAATAATGGTGTTTCAAATAAATTACTTAAATTCATGAAAAAATCTAATTTAAGGATTATTACTTTTTAACAATTAAGCATATAATAACACAAAGACTTTAATAAAGAGTGCCAAGTTATATGTCACTGTGAACACTGTAAATGAGGCATCATGTCAGCCTGCCTTTCTTTTCTGCAGTTTGGCATTAATGCATCTTGACGTAAATGCTGGCTCGTCTTGTGCACCTGCAGATGCATGATGTTGGTTTTTCGTTTGTATTCGTTGTGTGTAGGGTGGACAGCATGCTGAAGCAGGTGACAGAGATCCGGGATCATGATCGCAGACTAAGGCTGTTGGAAAATGAGGTTTGACTTGGTCTTTTCCATCTGTCTGTCAGAAACAGCAACATGTTTCAGGCCAGGCAATAGAGATCTCAACTTTTTATTCTTTACTTAAAACTGAAATTAACATAGCAGCTGCACTCTGTCTAGGCATTGTGGTAACTATATAATCACGCTCCCCCAGCTGGAGTATTGCACTAATGCCCTCTCATGGATGGTGGAGGTGTTGTCCCAAAGCAACTTGGTCAGCATCACACGCCCACCTCCAACATTTAAAGGTAACCTGGCCTTCTCTGCTTCTTCAACGAATAACTCTGTCAAAATCCCTTTATTTTTGCTGCATCCAAAATGTATCAGTATATCAAAGCTTATATTCTAATGAGGAATTAAAAAAAAATTCTCCTTTGATTTTCCTAATAAATTTCTTTTATATATTCTGCCTCCAGAGCCATCTCCTGCTTCACAAGATTAAATCTTCCTTTTTTGGAGGAAAATTCAAACAAATGGATATCTAATTGTAACCAGAAGAAATGGTGGACTCCTGTCTTAATTTTATAAACTTTTTACAACTTGAATACAGCTAAAGACATTTTTGCGTGTTGCTAAATGCATTGACATGTTCAAAGTGATCTTTGTCTTTATTCTGATCTAATGTTCCCAATTGTTGTTTGTTACGTGGTGGGGGGGTTGGGGAATGAGCCAAATGGCAGGTAGGCTGACCCGGGGATTATTTGATAACCTCAAACATTTTGAAATTGTTACATTGAATTGCACAGAAATAGCAGTTAGGGAAAGCTGTACAGTCTTTGTCATGAGTGAGAAACTGTTTTATTGTACATACCTGTTTGACTCTATTAAACCACAGTGGAAGTTGCCTGTTGTTTTTTTGTATAACAAGGATTGGGGATGACAGAAGAGTTCAGCATTATGTATTCTTACATAAGCCTTTCAAATGAGTTGTTTGCATGTAGCGTAGCCTGGTTCCACCTTCTTCACTGTTTTTTCTTCAGTATTTTCACATATGCCCTCTTTAGAGAACTGGGCACATTTTTTGGAGGTCAAGGCCTCTGTTCTTTGTGTCTCATGATCAACGTTGGTGTGGAACACATGGGCAAAGAATGAATGACGTAATAGTGGATCATACCAGAGAGTGTGACTCACTAGGGCCTTGTGCATACTGTATGGGCACTTTATTTTAACATTAACGTCTTAAATGGAGATAATTGGTCTGTCCTTGCTTGGGGAGTTAAATGGTTTTTGCTTGTAATTATTATGAAGCAGGTAAATGAAAATTTGTATTGAAACAGTGTGAATAGCGTATAGTGTGGAAAAGGCCACACACACACAGGACTAACCCAAAAAAATTAACACCAGGAAAGGGGGCTGGAGCAGAATTGGTTTAGAGGACAATTGAAAGGGCAGAGTTTCAGTGGTAAGAAAATAGACAGTTCACATTTCACTGGCACTGTTGGAGAGGCAGGGTGGTTTATAATAGAGCTTCTGCCCCCCTGCCTGCCCCCCTTGCTCATATGCACCTATTTCAGAAGTGGGGGGTTGAGGAGTGGAGTGTTAAGCTGGCTGGAACCAGTACAGTTTGTACAAGTATCACTATGCATGGAAGTGTATTTCTGTTTCTATACATGCCATCTGTTTGTGTTATGCTGTATGTGCATGTGGGTTATGTATATATTACATTATGGGGACCAAAAAACCTGTCATTTTGACATTTTGAGGACCATTTTTTCGGTCCCCACAAGGGGAAGGTCAATCTTATAAAAATCTATAAATGTCAAAAGTCTTCTATTCTGTTTGATTTCTTAGGGTTAAGGGTATGGGTTAAGGTAATCATTGTTGTTATTAGGGTTTTTTTCTGTAGAAATGAATGGACGGTGTGTGTGTGTGTGTGTGTGTGTGTGTGTGTGTGTGTGTGTGCATGTGCGTGCATACCTGCGTGCATGTTTGGCTTACAATAGTGGTCATTATTATATGGTGTCATTATTATACTTTTTCTTTTGCTTGGTTGCTTACCTATGCAAGGAATCTTGACATACTTTCAGAAGCCTTACCAGGTAGAATCAAGTTTGATGACTCAAAGACTAGTGCCCCTCTTGATTCAAATGCTAGCATTAACCCTTGCCCTATAATGCTGTGTCATAGCTTGGAATTTATGTCATCACACTCAGATCTGGAATGGAATCTAGTGTTTAGGTAGATTAGGTCACAGTGCTGTTTAATTGTGACTATTATTAGAGCCCCACAGATGTGAAACGGACTGGAAAGAGGGCGTTTTTCATTTTATATGAGCATTTTTCTTAGACTAGAGGCATTTATTCTTAGCGGTTATAATCCTATATCAGTTAAGCATAACCAAATGTCAGTTAAAACATATATAAAGTAAATTTTCATGGTTAAACAATATATAAAATTCGTATATGTTTATGCACTGTGACGGAGCTGTTTTGGCACAGTAACATTTCACTGCTATTGTACTGTACAATTGTACATGTGATACACAAAAGCTTGAACCTTGAATGGTAAAATGTTTCCTTCCCTGTATAAGCATACCTCTGTCTCCTTCCCTCACCCTCCTGCAAAATGCAACCTCCAAGTCCTTCAATATATTCCAATCCACTGAAGTACACAGCACAACTGCTTAATACCTTCAGGTTTTACTGCTGTCTTCTCTCTCTTGTCTGTCCTCACCTAGAAGGGTGAAGGTCAGCATAAGCATAGTTATTTGCATTTGTTGCTGTCAGTCACTCAAACTGCACCGCCCACCCAGTTTTGCCCACTGTCTTTATTATATTGGCTTTGTGTTCTGGTGTAGTTATCATTGCCTTTTCTTATACTTGTTTTTTTCTCGTAATGAGGTATTCCTCAGTAAGGGAAATAGTCCAATTTTTTTATTAATGCAGTAGTTTTTGCTTCAAAGACAAGAGATAATTGTCAATACGTTCTTGGACTGCTGCACTTTGTTCTTGAAAATTCAGGCTTCTGGAATTCTGGATCAGTCTTTGACTGGTTGAGCCGACACCCTGCATGGGATCAGTAGTGGTGAATTTCTCTGTCTCCCTTTCAGCTAATATCTTTACCTTAGTCAGAGATGATGATTTGGCTTTTGCTTGCACTTCTGTGTTCCATCCAAATACCACTGGCTCCAGGTGTCATGGCACAGGACGAAGAACAAAGCGATTACCAGCATGACAGAGCAGATGAACATGTGGACTTTGCATATGATGCTGATGAGGATGATGAGGTGGGTGACAGTAAAGCAAAAAGAATCACTGAGGATGACACTGAGAGTGATGATCAAGATGATCATCTTGAATATAATCATGGCGAGAGTGATGATCATGATGATAATTATGATGAAGATGGCAGTGATGAGGAATACACTGCAAATGATGATAGCAGTGATAGCGATCTGGATGACAGTGATGAACCTGACAGTAAAGAGAATGATGATGATGATGATGATGATCATCACAGTGATAACCTAGATAACAGTGATGAACCTGATGACAGAGCGGATGATGATGATGATGAAGAAGATGAGGATCACACTGATAATCTGGATGACAGTGATGAACCTGATGACAGAGAGGAGGATGATGATGATTACACTGATCACAATCTGGATATTGGTGATGAAACTAATGTCAGAGAGGACAATGATGACAACGATGAAGATGATGATGATGTTGATCACAGTGATAATCTGGATGACAGTGATGAACTTGATGACGGAGAGGATAATGATGATGATGACACTGATCATCTGGATGGCAGTGATGAACCTGATGACAGAGAGGATGATCATCATCATCATGATCGTGATCATGATCTAGATGACAGTGATAATGATGATAATGATGATCACAGTGATAATCTGGGTGACAGTGATGAACCTGATGATAGAGAGGATAATGATGATGATGACTATCACCGTGATAATAATCTAGAAGAGCATGAGGAAGATGGAAATGATGATGGGACTGATAAAAATGCCACAGATGAACATCAAAACAAAGATGGCAGTGATGACATCACTAATGAAGGTGATGCCACCAGTGATAGAGATGACCCTGGTAACAGAGATGACCATGAACAGCACCAAGAAGGTAATTTTATTACTAAGCTCCTAAAATTAATTCTGAAAAATACCTTATTAGAATGAGCAACACGATTTCCACACTGAATATTTAAACAATTCTTAGCATTATTTACTTTTGTCTAATACCCAAACAAAGCAATTAAAGAAAATATTTCAGCAATTTCAAATACACAATTGATTTTTAATAAAAATAGGGATTGGATAGGTCTATTTTAGTATAGTGCCAGATCATAGTGTGATTTATGTCACACAATTGCCCATTGAACACTGAAGTTCAGCAGCCTTCTTGTGCCAGAATGACAGGAAGTCAGAGAGTATTAGACATACTGCTATCTTTGTTCAGTACAAAAACAGGGAGAGAATGGAGAAGTAGGAAACACAAGCAGTCAGGAACGCATGTTCCCAGGCGTGCTGGGCTGCATTGCACCATGTCATGTGTTAACCGTGCACCATGTTTATCTGACAATTGCTCTGCCAATTTACAGTCTGGAAAAAAATGCATCTGCACTAATTTTTTCAGCTCTCCATAGTGACAATCAAGACAATGGAGAGGACAATGGTGTGCATGGACACTATCAGGAAGGATCTATTTGTAGCTACTGTTCGCTCTGTAAGGTATAATGTGTTAATCTCACCCAGTAAATGGCTCCATCTTGCTTTGTCAGTCATTCAGAGTAATGCAGTTGTCAGAGCGGGCCGTATAGTCTGACACTATACCTCCCCCCATGCAATGCAGAGTCGTATCTGCAGGAAATGCATATAACACTTTCTAGTCAAAGTGAAAGGAGGATGATTTTTTTGTTAATAATACATAAGTTATGGCCTGCATATAATACATACATTAATGGACACTAAATTAATAATAAAACAAATACATTATTGTATTTATTTGGCTGTTTGCTCCAAAGAATCCAACAGGAGAATACATTCTACAGTAGTAACTGCTTATAATAAATAGCGATCACCAAGAATCAGTTGGCTTCTATGGTATAAAAATGGCATAAAACATGAGCTAATATAAGTGTGTGACCTCAAAATGCTCTATATTTTTTTATATTCCAATTATTTAGGAGATGCCTTTGCTTAAAGTGACATACATGTGAGGATCAGAGAGCAGTGTGCCGGGAGAAATTGTAGTTAAAGGCCCGCCTCATCTAAGGGCCCAGTGGTGATATTACTCTGCTGACCATGAGATTTGAACCAACAGCTTCCTATTCACAAGCGCAGAGTCCAAACCCACGGAGCCAATTTCTACCCTCAGTCTTTAGATATGCTCCCAAATTCTGCATGTCCAAATGTTGATCCTATAGCTATGTGGAAAGTATTTGAGAGCAGCTGCAGGTTCAGGAAGAATTATTCATCCATCTTACAATTGCTAATCCAGGGTAGGGTTGCAGGGGGCCTGAAGTCTCTTCCAAGTACAGCCAGAACATGCAGTTAGACCAGTGTTTCTCAATCCAGCCCCCGGTGATCCCCAGACAGTCCAGATTTTTGCTCCCTCTCAGCTCCCTACCTACCAGGAGCTGCGAGCGAGCAAAACGCGAACTGGGAGGACTGGGTTAAGAAACAGACTAATTGGTTTCTCTAAATGGTCTGTAGCATGTGTGCGCCCTATCCATCCAGGTTGCCCTTTTATATGCATTTGGCTGTTTAAGATAGAACCCTGACCAGGATAAGTGGATGGATGGATTTGTTATACCATAATGACCAGTAGCTAGCTATGAAATCACATTTACTGTTATTTTGCATAAGCACTGCATTGACTCTGATTCTCTGCTATCCTCCACTTAGCACTGTGACGTCTGTAATAAATGCCCATGTGAAGATGGAGACGACTCAGAGCACTGCAAACACTGCCAGGAAAGCTTGCCGCAAGATGTATGCCCATGTCAAACTTGAACATCAGAGCACATTCAAAGTTTCAAATTCATGCTATTTTAATGTCTGCTAAAATCTGCTTTTCGTTTACAGTCATGTTACTTCTGCCAAGCTTGTCCTTTAATATGCGAGACGATTTGTGAACCCGGTAAGCTGTCAGAATTTTATATCTGGCCCTGTGATTGGACTTTATAGCTAATTAAATATTTATGTTTATTTCAGGGGGCTACATTGATGAATTGTCTAGATCGCTCTACCAGTAAGAATCATTTATTCTCAAACCTTGCACAAGGTATATGTTAGTGTTCGTATGATTAATTGTCATCTTCCTCATCTCTGTGCAGGACAATAGTTAAAGCCTAGGAGAGGCCTGGACACCGATCCCCAGTCATCACTGTATGACTGAAGAAAAAAACACACACACTCATCCTGGGAGCTTTATTAGTTATCATTAAAATAAATTCAGGGTTTGGCTCTTTGCATAGTTTTTCTGATATCAATGCAGTTAAATGAGAATTTGTAACAAAAAGAGTATTTTCCTGTTCAACAAAGCAGCTAACTGCGGTTTCTGTAACTGATTATAAAATGTAATTGATTATAAAATGTAATTCTGATTACTTTGGTAATAAATGGTGTGAAGTGGCTGTGATTAAGATGGCATACAGGGAAGCACACAAAATGTGATTAACATTTATTTAAAAACTTCAGTGCAGAACCTGTCATTGCTTCTTCATAGGCAGTCCATTTACTTTTTGTAAAACAATACACACGTGAACACCCAGATGAATAACCAGAACAGGTCCAGTTTTGGTAAAAAAAACCTTTTGTTTTTTGGAAATATGGATGGATGTCATATTAACTTGTATGAACAGAGCTCACTTTAGAATACAGAGCACAGTCTGATACTGTAACAGGTTATAGAAGCATGTGGAAAGCTTGACAACACAGAAAATGTACTAAATAAAAGGGGGAATCATTTTTATTTCACTTTAAAGACAACCTTACAAACTGCATAGATCAGAAGCTTGATTACAGGCCAGCAAGCCTCTATCTTAATGAAGCAGAATTTGCTTTGAGATGTGCTAAACTAAAATTATTTTTGTAATGAGATCAATTTATATCACATAGAAGTCAAATTTGGCTGAATGCCTGATTAACACACAAAAGGTCAATAAGTTGAGGCTTTGCCATATATTTCTGGAAAAACGTATGCAAACACCTAAAAGAATATCATATAGCTTTGCAAAATTACTCTAACTTACCTCAATCACTGTAATGCTTATCAAGCATTTTGCATAAATGTTAAAATGAACACAAACGCCTTGGTGTCCCCATAAGAGATTTTTGTGTAGATGCTGGAACAACTAATGAAAACATGCATTGCTTCAGTTAGTTTGTGCTTGTGTTGCATGGCATTTGCTTATTTTTAGAGGCTTTGTGAGACAGGCAAAAGACAACGTGTGAAGAAATTGAAATACAAATAGACAATCACCTCTTCATCAAATTACAACTGTTACAAAATGACACTTCACACTTGCATCACAGGGCGAGACTCTTTGGCTGTAAGGTCAATTCCAGACCCAGCAAAGCCGGTCCCACCCTAAAAGAGAGAGAGTGATGAGGAATGAGTGGAGAGGATTGAAAGGCATGAAGTACAACATACATTTAATCTGATACTACAAGGCAGCAATGCTGCAAAAGGAGACCTTTGTCTTCTTGAACAAAAAACTGCTATGATGTCACACGGAAAGTTATTAAAGAGCCGTTAGCAGAAGCACATTCCCCAGTCCCCCCACCCCCCCAGCCGCATGGCTTGCTGGAATTTGGCTGCAGTTTCCATTTTTGTCCACTAGCTGTGCAAATGCATAAGTTCGCTCACCCTCTGCAGAGGTATGATGTCCTTCTCCTTAAGCTTTTCACCATTTATTGGATCTACCATATCCTTTCTTATCAGTCGCTCCACACATTCCATTGTTACCACCACCCCACTGAAAAAATGAGGGGGAAAAGAAAATAAGCCAAAATATATAAATTGAATCCTTTCATACAAATTATAAACAGAATGGAAAGACAAGATTGCATACTCACGAAGGCCTCAGCACCGCACATGGTACAGAGTTTCCAAGCATGTCTTTGGTTACAGCACATACATACCGGTCCTAGAACAACATGGCTGATCGTCAGCATCAATGGAATGGAAGACACAGAATCAATCTAAAGTTTGTCAATGAGCAGCACACCACAAATTTATTATAATTGTGTACTGGTATGTACAGAAAATGGAAATGGGAAGGTTAAAAAACAAAAGTCAGCAGGCATATATACCTGCCGAGTAAGAAGGGCCACTCTGTCGAGAGAAGGATCCATAGGCGTGAATTTCACAGAAATCAGTTCATTCATCTTGAGAGGCTGACCAGACATGGGGCACAGCACTGTCTTGACCTGAACCAAAAGGACAAGTGCAAGGGCATGTGGTCAAGGCTTTAGTGGGACACAAGCATTTCCAAACGCTCTCAAACAAATAACATGTCCTCTTAAGTTTCCTGTGATATGTGTAGTGGTGCAACAGATAAAAAAAAACTCATGGTTCGGATCGGATCACGGTTTTAAGTCACAGATCGGATCAATTTTCGGATGAGCAAAAAAAAAAAAAAGAAAAAAAGACCAGACAGATTTAACGCTCCATTTATTTACTTAAGTATTTTTTGCACATTAAAAAACATTCAATTCAAGACTCATTCCACGCAATTATATAAAAACAAATTAAGGTGCAATATAGGGCATGATAATTATTTCCTTTAATGTGGACACAATCAGAAACAACTTAAAATGCAATTTAAGGTATCATTGCTACTTACTTTGAATATGGAGAATGAAATAAAAACTAGCTTACGTTCACATCATCAATACATGCTTGAAACGATCTTGTCACTGAAGTAGGCGCGCGACGGGATATCATAGCGTGGCTCAAGCACGTTCATCATATGTTTAAACCCCTTGTTTTGCACAACGGAATATGCAGCTATAAACACCCCAATAGCTTTTGTAATAGCTTTAGCCCGGTCGGATTGGGCAGCAAAGGGCTGCTTAAATGCCGCGGATATCAGTGGTTGTTGCGCAGCCTTCATATTAGCTCCTGTCTCAAGCTTCTCTGCTCCTCCACTTGGACCGCTACCGCTGGCCATGACTATCGCTTGACAGACTGACCACAAGCACCCTACAGTGGAACTTTTTTTTTTTTCTTCCGAATCTTCGGATCACGTTCGTGCTGAACCATGGAGAGGGATCGGTTCGGATCACGGATCAACAGTGATCCACTGCACCACTAGATATGTGTGACTTGTTAGTCAGAAACTGTAGCAATTCATGTATATAGAAGAGAAAGAAGATTGTATTGGTCTAGTAAATTAAGCAGTTAAGCAACGGCAGTGTGAGAGCCATCTACATTGACTCACAGGCTTTTTTAGCATGGTTGGCTTTGCTTCTGGTGTCAGACTGGGGATCCAGAAACTTGGCAATGCAGATTTGGTGCTGGATACATCAGAGGCAGCACTGTTACTGGGCCCATTTTTAGAGCCACTCGGTCCACTCTGAACTCCCAAATCCTTGGACTGCCCTGGGGGGGCAATAGAAAAACATCTAATAACTACAATGACGTGACTGGAAAAAAATACAAAACCACCGGGGTAAATCCTCTGACACTTCACACTTTCTTGCCCAACAATCATTCCCATACTGACATAATGCAATAACCTCACCTCCAGTAAAAGGATTTATAGGCTTGGAGACGATGCTGTTCTCTCTCGTTTTGAACTTCTCTGCTCTTTCCCTCTCCTCTGACTGTGACTCTAGCAGATTTTCGTTCTTCTGTGCCTGCTTCTGTTTTTCATAGGCCTGAGATGAGACAATGGCTCTGAACATTACATGGCTGAAAACAAATTCATATGTAGTATGCACGTGCATATAGTTCTACAATAAACACAGAGCAGAAGAGCATTTTTACAAACCTTCATTTTTTTGGCAATTTCAGTCTTTTGGTGTAGAATATATTCCAGGATGGCTTCTTTTTCATACATGTAGCCATCGGGGCTGAAATGTGGGGAATGCATTGATGTTTAACAATTCTTATATAAATTTAGATCTCTAGCTGGTATCGCAGAAACTTGTTCTCAAGACTACCGTAAGACTCACGTTACGACGGGATTTCTGCACGGCTGAAGGGACAGGCAGCAGCAGTCGAAATCCTTGATTGCGTCCTTGCCCAGGCGAACGCTCTGAGTACCATAGCCAGATGCGGCTGGGAGATTGAGAAGGAAAAAAAGAAACGAATACAGGAAACTGAGTAGCTCAAGAGAGCATGAATGTTCTACATTAAACGCTGATAAAGTGCTCACCCGTATCTTTTTTCTTTTCATGGTAGGTGTACACAGCGCCTGCCGTGCAGTTTTTCCCATGTCGGGTCATCGTTATGCGTCAACTGAGGTAAAAACAAAAACACTACAAATATTAGTTCCTATTATCTCCCCGTGGCACTGATACAAAACACAATATGGACATTAATGAATTCATCGTCATTATAAAAAAAAAAGGGTTACCCAGTTTTAAAAAAAACAGTCACTACGATGCGATATTGTGTACGTCTTCTCCCAAAGCGTACTGCAAATACGTGCAACTGCAAATACTTCCGTCGACACAGCGACCCTTAAAAAATGTTCCGCAACAACACGTAAAACGGATTAGAAAAACTATCCATATATTTTATCAAGTTGTTTTAATTAGTTAAAAATAAATTAAACTATAAGGGCAATCCACATAAATATTTCTTCTTTAAATATACTTTTATACAAAAACGACTGTTTATGTGGAGAACACATAAACACATAATAAATCTAATATAATCTAATACAATAGTTAAAAACCGATATGGAAAGCGATTTACACCGAGCCTTGGTCAGCGGTAGCAGACATGGACAGAAAATAGAAAAATGATATGCAAGTTCTTCTTAGTCTTCTCATTTTAGTAAATGCTGCGTATATGTGATGCTGCCACCTATAGCATCGGATGTTTAACGACAAGTTTTTTTTCGGCACAATTTTCATTCTTTTTCCGAGGAAAAGGAAGCTACACCTACACATGGCAGTGACGTGAAAGGGTTAGACATCTTTAGACTATCATCTGTGTATAAACAATAATTCAGCAGTGTGTGAAAAGGACTTTACATTTATATGCACCAGGTATAGGCTGTGCCACCAGCAAGGTGGCTAGGATTCTCTAAATCTTTCTAAAGCAGGCCTAGGCAATTATTTTCTGTGGAGGGCCAAATCCAAGCTTCACCATATCAGCAGGGGCCATTTTTAATGATTATTTTCATGTCCTATGAAAGCTACAATAGAAGACTTGTTCTTTTTTTGGAGAGGCTCATTTTTGCGTGCCAGTATGGAAGTAGTAGATGTATTTGTCATTATTCATGGGACTTGAACATAAAACTTTATCCATTATTTTTTTCTTCTTCATTTTAATGATGGCATGGGCCAGTAAAAATAGCCAGCTTTTGCCCAGGTCTGTTCTCAAGCGATTTAGTGTTATTACTTTCAGGGCCTATACTTGTTACTCTGTGGGCAGTGGCCGCTTAATGGTTATGGAAGCGCACTTGTAATTGAAATCCCTGACCAGCAAGGTACCACTGAGGTACCCTGAGCAAGGTACCGCCCTCGAGCACTGCTCCCCGGGCGCTGAATTAGCTGCCCCCTGCTATGTCACAATGTCACATATGGGTTAAATGCTGAGGACACATTTCATTGCTGTGGTGTGTCAACACTGATCACTAAATTCTAATAATACACAGGAATTGTTTGTAAAAGTTTCATTTAGTTCATTGTGAGAGAGTTCCTACTGTATTAGATTTAGGTCACAAGAGATGTTGTGGCACATGACCAGTGATAGAAGACTAAAAACAGACAAAAAATAAAAACGTGCTGTCATTTCATTTTGTGCACCTCACATTGCGAAGAAGTGCTGTACTCTGCTTGGGAAAGGGAAGCTCTGAGCCTGCATATAGGACATTAAAGTAATGCTCCTAGATCACACAGGCTGCTTGGTTAGCAGCAAGGTTGTACTCCTCACCTTCCCTATGACTACTTGCTTGATAAGCTTCCTCAATGTGAACATTCCCCTGTGGGAATGTGCAGTGAGTCGTATGGTTCCCCAAAGCACCAGTACTTCCTCTAGGTGACATGTGTGCTTCATGCTGAGTGGCCAGAGGTGACACCTTTGGGCTATTATTGACATTCTACAGCTACTCTTTGTCGCCAATGGCTGCCCTGAGTCATCAGTGCTTGAAAATGGGCTCAAATTCACCTCAGGAGAGGACTCTACATTCCTACAGCTGTAGGGTTTAGCATATAGTGTTCCACCACCCACAAGCTAACAGAGATTTCAAACAGAGCCTAAAACATGGTATCCCTGCTCATCTGGCTCAAGGGGTACCCTCCAGACATCCATGCTGCAAACCCCGTTCGCACAGCAGGACAACTCCACACTCCAGCTCTGGTCTGTCCACACTGTCTCTTATAATTGGCTGAGAGCTACAGGCGCCCTTGGATTTATGTCTCTCCCCCCCCAGGGGGGGTGGAACTTTGAGGTTGCAGCAGTGCATGACACAACTATATAACAAAGCACAAAATATGTCACCCATTCAGGTCTCAGATTAGGTGAAGGCTAGAAAACCTTATCGTTACAACACGAGCTGCCCAGGGGTAGCCAGTTGGCGTTGGAGTTTTTTTTTCTATACCTACTTTAAGAGCTTTATTCCATGCCAGCTTTGAAAATTGTGTAATGTTATTTACAAAACCCATAAACAATGGCACAGTGTACCACTCTTCTATGCAAGTCATCAAATCACTGCAAGTTTTATACTTTTACTATTTTAATTCACTTTAATATGGAAATGTAAGATATATTTTCCCTCTTCGTGACTTATCCAGAGTTTGTAAGTTTGGTTTTTGTCTTTCAATGCAGTTGCTTTAGGGTGTTTAATATACAAAGTAGCAAAACCTTGCAAATAAACAGAAAATTTATATTATAAAGGTACATAGAATGACCTTTTCTTTCCAGTAGAATACAGCCACAATCAGAAAGATGCTGTACAGAAAAACTGGTCAATGAATTTGTAACTTCAACATTATATTACTGTAATATGCCATGACCTTGAACAGGATATACCAGGATTAGAACATGGATAGATTTATTATAGCAACACACTTCTGCTTTATAACTGTTCAAAAGCTTTGCCAAGGTATCTCCAACTAGTAAGGAACAAAGCCGAATGCTTTTTCAAAATACACCTCTCCTTTTAATTGTTTAATGAATTGAGTGTGTCCAGCATACTGGTATATTTTAGGGTGATTAAAATGTACACACATTACACACCCACACATTGAAAAAACTCATGGGTTAATATGGCTATGACTCAATAACTGTTGGACCACCTTTCAGTATTAACTGAGAAAGAATTCTGATCTAGTGGAAAAAAAAGAGTCAGTGATAGTTCCAAAGCTTAAATTTCAATATGTGGCATTTTAACAGCCTGTGAGACTCTTACCTCCCATTACTGCTTCGTCCACAGCGATTTAGTACTGGTGAAGCAGATTAAGTGTGTAACCAACTCTAAATATCGTCCTGATTAATATTCAATTGGTCGTTAGACTGTTGATTTATTATCCAGTACGGACATATTAATGAGACTCTAATGTAGTCAGACAGTACGAGCGAGGGCGCAAATGTATTTAGACTATATGAGTGAAGAGGTGCCACCATTTCCATATAAATTTCCATCACTGTTGTTACAGATTTTTGATTATGGCAGGAGAAGTATAGTTGTTTCTCAAGCATTTCCAGATGTATTGCTGTACCCCTGAGTAAGATACATATGACTGGAATCGCTGCATATCAACCTATACGGGCACCACTGTAAGTTACGTAAACTGATAAAAGTCTTCTATATAGAAAATAAACACCACCCACAGCGCTAGATCTACACCCACAGCAGTACTATATGAGGATAGCAAAATGATATTCAGTTATTTTTATTACTATTCCTACCGGTACTGTTATTTATTTTTATTGTTCATTTTCTTCTTCAGCGTTTGCTATTTATTCCATTTTACACTTTCTCCCCAGGTTATACCACAGTACACATATTTGACATAATAATAATTCAATCTATTTACAATCATATACTTATGACTGCTTATTTAATCTGACATATCAGTATGAAAACGATTAATTCCATTAAACGGCATTTAAAAACACGATAAATTTATAAAATAAACACACACAGTGGCATAGTTTGAAAGGCCTGATTCCAATAATTGCGATTAAGACCAAGTCACAGTAACACTGCTACGTCAAAATCTCACAAACCATTTAGCATTCGCGTACTTTAATTTCATTGGGCGATTAACCGCGGAAAATATTTTGCGTCGCGGCACAAAATAAGTGCGTATCAAAAGGTAATTCGTAGGTTCAGCGTGCGATGACTGATTTCGAACTGTTCGCTGTGCGCTGTCAAACGGGTACACATACCGTGTCTTAATTTTAACTACCACATATACACACAATTTAACTGAATGTATGCTTATACAAACGTTATCTTGGTCGGCTTTCAGGGAATACAAGCAGCAATAATATATAGGTTACAGTATATAAAATCACATAAGTCACATGAAAATGAAATGTGATGGCCAACCGCAATTAAAAAAAAAAAAAAAAAAACTTTTATCCTCGTCTCCGACGTCTACTCTGTTCTCTTGGGCTCATAGTAAACACCGATTACGGCCTCGAGCTCAATTTAAATAGACCACGCCATAATGTCGTTTGAAATGTTATTTGCACAATTAACACATAAAGCAGGCTACTTTAATAATCAAGTATGTAGTAAATATAATGTAATTAGAACTAATGTCACACCCTGAGTTTGGTCGAATTTTTTACTTTAAATGTAAGAGCAGAAAACTTCCGCTGTTTACTTGCCTTTTAATAAGGTATTCAAGAAAGAAGTAGAACGTTTATATGTATTACACAAATCACAGACATGGTGCGACGTGTAAGTACCGTGGGGATTTTTTTATTCGTCGAATTGTGTAAGATAGATATCAGAAATGTAACTTAAAAGGAATCGATATAGTACGACGCGATACCAAAGGCAAAAAACATGGTCACGTGCATGGGCGTAAGCCAATCATTTTACTGAAACATTCTATTATCACTTTTAATAAATCTACTGTATTTATTTTACAGATTAGTTTTGTTACTCTTTTTTACTGATTAGGTTTATCGTGGGAGGTATGGTATCGCTCAATTCTAGCTAGGTAACTTTGATGAGATACTGGACTTAAATACACAAGGAAAATCTTCAGTACGCTTGCTTATATAGTCGTTTTCTAATCAAATGCCGCATCCATCAATTACAAGTAATTACAACATTCATTACTTTTTCTGACGAAAGTTTAAAATATGTTGACAGTTCATGATTGCTCCATTACTTTTGTCATTTCATTTTAAGTAACATTTTAAAAAGCGATTTTGTGTCATTACTTTAAGTCACATCCTGTTTCCAAGTTCTGTTTTTGCCATTCAGCGCTCCAGTGCTTGCGTATGTTTCCATCCAAACAGCCTTATTTCGCAAATTTAAAAACTACAACTTAAGACAATTTGTGTTGCGTCGGCACCTCCTGAACCGCCAGGCCTCTCATCCTGCCGGGCTCCCCTTTCATCCCCTCTGTCCCTCTCCACCTTCTTGTCTGTGCGTGTGTGCTCCATAGTCTACCCCCCCTGCCCCCCAACACTCCCCCACCAGCACCTACCCCCCCTAGCCTCAGGCACTGCATCCAGCTGCACGGAGCAATTGAAGGTGACAGGGGCAGGGAGTGAGAGAGGGAGGCATGGCGGGAGGATGCGTCACAGTGTCACCTGGGGCTACACAACAGTGGAGAGAGCAAGGGAGAGAAAGAGGGAGAGGAGAGAAGAGACAAAGGTTGGGGGCTAAGCAAGCGCCTTGCTAATTTGAAACAAGGGGAAGGAGGAAGAAACTTGAGAGAGGCACACAGACTGGAGAGTGTCAGAGACTATATTTACCATGACGATATATATATTTCCATTTATATTGTCTATATGTGCTGTCACTGCTATTCTTCATACATTGCCCACCCTTTAAGCAAATTCATTTTGCCCCCTCACTCCCCCCCCCCAGTACTGTTTTTTGTTTTTATTTTACAGACTTGATGAAAATGTGTCCCGGCATTGTTGCTATGGTGACCGCTCAGCGGGGGGGGGGGGGGGGGGGGGGGGGGGGGGGGGGGGGGGGGGGGGGGGGGGGGGGGGGGGGGGGGGGGGG
>JAODKC010000095.1:33450389-33482358 GCA_026777985.1 Mormyrops attenuatus | reverse complement strand
CCATTCCTCAGTTCATCCCCCCTTCCAGCGGTAAAAAAGAGAGGATGACAGGAATAAACTAACAAGAGACCAAAAAAATTGTGCCCCAAAGCTACACAAATCTTTGTAAGTGCACACACATGCACACTAAGGGGCACACTCAGACAAAAACACACCCTCGCATACACACACACGTTCACGTATGCAGAAAGGTACACTGCACTGTAAATATGTGAAACGCAAGACCTCAAGGAACCAAAAGAAAAACTTACATAAATATGGAAGCTGCTAATAATGCTTGCACATACAAAAATATTCTGCATAGGACACAGGAAATTGCATGCATTTGGATATACCCAGATAATCTTGGATATTGTTCTCATCTTTCCTTTATTTTTCTCACTTGTGTTCTCTCTTTCCTCTCTGTTGTTTGTCACTTTAGCCCCTTCTCTCAGGCAATCCTCTGAAGAAAGTGACAGAGAGAGAGAGGGACAGGGAGAAAGAGAGAGAGAGGGAGCGTAGCGTTTTGTCAACCGGAAATAAAACAAGTTGGCACCCTCCTACCCCTGCCTTATTCTCACGTTTCCTTGTCCCCCATCTCCCTTTATCTGCACAGAGATATTTTTATACCGTTGTCCCTCTTATTGCTGTGTTTTGCTATTCATGTCCTCTTACCAACCTCATTTTCCCTGCATCTGATTATTTTGAAATGGATAATCGGCGTTATCATGCTGCCCTTGCTCTGACAGAAGGGTCAAAGTAATTATGTTACAGTGCTGTGTACAGTATACATGTATGTCATGTCGCCATAACGTTACGCGCAGTACACAGCAATGCACACGAAGTATTAATGGTGGAGCTCAGAAATGCAGTGTACAATGCAGTCATTGACTGTAAATATTACCATGATTATACAATTATGCACCCCTTACTATACCCAGGTTTCACCTTTCTACAGTTTTGGTTCTCATTCTTACAGCATTACCTACATGTATAACCACCGAAATCAATGAAAAATGTTCCCACATCTGACCCAAACTGAAAATGCTGGTTCAAACCGATGCCTCTGTTGTTTAAGGGGCTCTCTGGCTCTCCTCATTCGCTAAAGTTTAATTTGCTGAGAAATGTGCAATACAAATAAGGTGAGTAAAAAATGCAACCCTTAGGCATTAATTTAAGCGTGTACTGCATACGGAAATTCTGGGTAATTCTCATTAGTTATGTGGTCTTTTTAAAATGGTCTCCGAGCGAAGAGAAGCTGAAGAAGTAGAAGGACAGTGAGATTATGGAGGGTACACTTTCAGCGGAAAGTGTGGCAAGTAAAGAAAATGTGGACCAAAGCCTGGCACTTCTTTGCCTTGCAAATTTACTAAAAACTAGTCAGCATAGGAAGTGATCTGTAGCTTTGCTGTATTTTAGTCCATTTCCAAATCTACTCTCCCTCTCTTTTAATGAAATGATCTTTTGTCACTTTTCAAAATGAATTTGCCACATTTTTCTTCCACTAACGAACATCTAATCTGCGTGTAACTGCTCCCTGGCTTGTTTCACCTCCCCCTTTCTTTGGCATTAAGTTCAAACTTGACACTGACATTGACTCGCTGTGTCACTCCTCTCTTCCACTTTATCTCTCCTTTGCCCTCTCTGTCTCTCCCTCTCTTTTCTCCTCTCTCTCTCTCTCACTCTCTCTCTCTTTCCATCGCTCCGAGGACAGGAATGCCCGCAGACGTGTTTCTTTCTCTCTCCCTCCCTCCCTTTCTCCCTCTCTTTCGCCCTGTCTAACTCTCTCCATCTCTCCTCTCTCCCTGCATCTCTTCTCTCTTTGCACACGTATAGTCCATTGGCAACAAAGCAAGGGGAGAGACGGACAGGCATAGACGGAACAGGAATAGAGCACTAAGAGAGAGCAAGAAGAACTGGGTTGTGCTTGTCTTGCATTTATTCAAATCATTGCCATCAGTTGGTGAGTTGCTGTTTAATGTTAATTTTGCATATTAGAAGCAGTCAAGAATTAGAACAGTTGGAGAAAAGATGAAACTGAGACAAGGAATGTGTGAGGCAAGAAGGGACTTTAAGAGTTACCAATAAAGACGTGGAGAAGAATTGCACTGAACAACTAGTGGATGGTACAGAGATGTTAGAATGCTAGCGGTACCAAAAACAACCATAAACAGGACAGAACTTGACCTTTGGCAGAAGTGCTATAATGTGCATGTTTGTGTATGATACTGTTTAATTCTGATATTTACTTTTTGACATTATCTTTTTATATATAGTTTTGGTTTTGTGCAGAGCAATATTTAGTAACATAAGTTAGTAATTTTGAATGAATGCATCTGAACTTTCTGTGTTTGTAGCAGCCTGCTGAATGCAGATTGCCAGTTTGACCCTAGTCACTGACAGTAATGTCCATTTAGTTATATTGACTGTGCACTGAGGGACACACACTGCTGTATGTGTTCATTAGGAATGTGGTGAAATTCCCAAAAAGCTGGCAAGCGTGCCGAAACCGGCTGTCACGTTCCAAGTCCAGTGCCAGCTTACTCTAGTAGAATATGGCGTTACCACAATAGTAAGCCGCATTTTCTTTTTCTCATTCTCCACAGGTCTGTTGGTCTCCACTTGGGGCGGGGAGAACAGGGGTCAGGGGTCAAAGGTAACAGGTCAAGGCAAGGTGCTGATTTTTTTTCTTTCAGACTGGGGCTTAAATATAATGTATGAAAAATTAACCATGTTAAATCTACAAAGTGGGTCAACCTGGACTGGACCAAACAACTGGTACCACGAATCGAATGCGGTGCCTTCGCAGCATAACACAGGTGAGCTTCCTCGGCGGAAAACAAAAGTAGAGTGTCTATGTGGAGACACGGGCGTGCTTGTGTGTATGTTATAGTTTACGTTGCCCGCTTGGACGTAGATCACTGCATTGGTGACTGGAGTGAGAAGCACCTGGTTCCACTTGGCTGAGCTGGATAGTTCTGCCAGTAGTTCTGTCAACACCAACATGGATATCTGTGCAAATATGAGCAGGAGTTTTATTAGCCCCGACTCAGAGCACTTAAGATTTTCTCATTTTGGCTAAAATTGCAGAATGCTAAAGAAAAGTCAGGTCTCTGTAGTCCATAAAAATTACTGTTCAATCTGCGATTTTGGTTGTTTTTTGTTTTTAATAAGTACTCATACAGTAACTATTTCACTGCATATTAAATTGTCTCTTTTTTGCTGCAAGTTTCTGCCTCTTGGTGAAAGTCTGCTTGAATGACCTGTCCAGTTCAAAGGTGGTCACCTTCTTTGTCTTTCCTCGTTTTGCAGCCGTGCCGGAAGGTTGTGACGTGGAAGTGGACGGAGGAATGGGGGTAGGTGGAGGAGTGCGGGGAGAAAGGGACGACGGAGAGGAGTCTCAACTTCGACTGCAGCTCAAGAGGAAGTTACAGAGAAATAGGACCAGTTTTACTCAGGAACAGATAGAAGCTCTGGAGAAAGGTCCGTTATATATTTTTTATTTATTGAGTTTTTTTTAGGCAATGTCATATTTTCCAAAGTAGCTGTTCAATGCCTGCTCTGCTGACTTGTCACAGGAGCTCCCTGTGGTATCATTTGGAACTCTACAAAATTATTGCTGTCTAATGTTATGCTATATTGTTATGCTGCTTTTTAAATGGCATCTGCCCCTTTTCCAGTTTAAAGATAAATGTTAAAATGACTACCTTTTCTGCTCTACCAGATCTGCCCAGTGGTTGAACTGGGTTTTGCTTAGATAGTACTGGAAGACTAACTTGCCTTGGGATTAGATCTTTCTTTGTGCATTGACATCAACTTCATGCATCATGTAAGCTGGTCTGGTCATCACCAAATGTTTCTTGCCCTCAGAATTCGAGCGGACGCATTACCCTGACGTTTTTGCACGTGAAAGATTGGCGGCCAAGATCGATCTTCCAGAAGCACGGATCCAGGTACAGGATTACCTTCTTGATATGCTTTTTGTCCAGTAACCTTATTGAAAACGCCATGGCTATTTCTCCATCAAGCATATCTGTGAGGGTAGTTACACAGTCCATTTGGGGATATGGGACATTTTGGGTTCGTTTTCTTTCTTACCCCACTACCAAGATACTTTTCTGGCTGCATAACTTGTTTTATAACCTAATTGTGACACAGGGTATAGCACAATACTTTCCCAATTTAATACGCAAATCCTGACACATATGACCATCAGCTGACCATTAAAGCTGCCCCTCTTGCTGATTGGTGGCCAGGTGTGGTTCTCCAACCGACGGGCTAAGTGGAGGCGGGAGGAGAAGCTACGCAACCAGAGACGGGCGGGTAGCGGCACGTCCTGCTCCCGACCCCACGGCACACTTGGCACCTCGTTCGGCTCAGCAGTCTACCACCACCAACACAGTGCTAGCTCAGGTCAGCGTTGTCCCTGGCTCCTGCCCTGAGCTGCCCTCTCACGGCCCTGCTCAGGTGCCTTATGAGGCCCTTGTGAGAAAGTTATCAAAATAATTATTCTCAATTTTGTAAGACATGAAAGCTAATGGTACCTCTTATGCAGTAATACAGACTACTTAGATTTACTCTCAGCTAATTGTCATGGCCCCATACCACAAAATTGAGTATGAATTGTTGATGATGATCAGTTTATGTATGATGCACATTTTTATGCATCATAAATAGTGCCATGTGCTCTGAATGCTACAGAATTTGTATATTAATTAGCCACTTCTTTAATGTTATGTCAAATGATTAACTAAAATAATGGCTGCTTTAAAATGCGTGCCATGCCCTAGCTGTGGTGAACAAGATGCTCCAAAAAACTGTTTAAATATTTAAATTTGCTATATTTAAATTTGAGACGGCATTTCCAGGCATGCTGTCAGATTATTGTACTGCACTATTTACCCTATGGGTCTTGCTGTCTTCAAGTGAATTGTACAAATTGCATTAATTTCATATTGCTGCAGCGTACCCTGCATGTAATGTCAGTGCCCTTCATTTATGAATTTTGGCAGCATTAGTTATAAATATGCCGCTATTTTCACTGCGACTGTGTGCACTGAATTTGCACTTTGCGTCCCTGTCCGTTCCTCAGGCTCCATGGTGAACCGTAACGACTCATCTCTCTCAAACTACAGCGCGCTCTCAGTCTTCTCCGGGGTCCAGGTGATTTCTGTTTTTATTGCCTCTCTGTCCTGCAAGTGCTTTCCGACATGTTGTGATTCAAGTGGAATTTGCAAACACCTTGCAGCACTATGATTCCAGTGTGATTTTCGGGAGCTGTACTGATTACATCTCTGGTACTGGATAGGAATAAAATTAAAATCTCAATAATAATAATAATAATAATAAACATTTTCATGCCATTGCTAGAAGTATTAAAAAAAATGAATATATTGAATAATTTATATTGAAATATAAATTGTATAATTCATGTATAAAAATATAAAATGAAATACAAATAAACAATAAAATACATTAAAATGAAATAAATAGAAAAATTAAACAAGGAATATAAAAAGGCTAACAGGTTTTTTAAAGGGATTTAAAAGAGGAAGCTGATTTAGTCTCTGAATTTGAGTGCAGAGCATCTTCACCATTTTGGCATCCAGGCACATTAACTACAGAGACACATTTCCTGCTCATATTTAGTATTTTGGATCCTAAGAGTTGCTTTGTTGGTAGATATAATAGCGAGTGTTATTGATCACATCACGAACTGAGCTGGTTATTACGGCTGACCACTGAATGAGCACAAACGAAAAACCTGTCAGGCAGGGGAAAACTTCCACTGTCATCAGTGACAGGCATGGTTCCATGATCCACCCTTGGCCTCATAGATATATGCCCGGATTTGTGCATGCGGAATAACACGTTTGATGGAGAGACCACAACCTGCAACTGAGGTGTCTGTTTGTGCACATTGACCAGAGTGGAAGGATTAATATAGAGTTACAAATGAGTAGTCTGGATTAAAGCTGATAAAAGATTTATAAGACAAATAAAACAGAAAACAGTTAACAGGAGTTCCAGGTGTGTTTGCCAAGGTGAGTGAGCTAATTTACAGAGTGAGCAGCATCGCTGACACTACAAACTAGCTTTGAAGAGCTTTTATTGTGAAGTGTTTTTTAAACAAGGGGTATATTTATATGGTGTCAGGGTGACTCAGTGAGTGGCCTCACATCTCTAGGGTTGGGGCTATGGATTCCTGTTCTGCTCTGTGCAGGGGGAGTTTGCCTGATCTCCCAGTGATGCTCCGAATGATTCCTCTGCATACTCTGGGTTCCTCCCACAGTCTAAAGACATGCAGCTAGGTTAATTGACATCTCTAAATTGCATGTTATGTGCCCCGTGATACACTGGAATCGCATCCTGGGTAATCGCATAGGTGATTAATGGCTGGAAGATTTGTTTGTAGCTACTATTATAGAGGCAGAGACCTAACTTTTAAATTTCATTAATCTTATCTCTTTACTGTCCTTCTATCACAATATCCTCACCACGTCTCTTTATCTCTCTTCACCTTGTTTGTCTCTTCTTCAGTCTGTGCCCCCTCAATCCGCCCCCTCGTACTCCTGTATGCTTCCTTCATCCCCTTCTGCCCCTCGGAACTTTGACTCACCCCCTTATCCCTCTCCTCACCTGCCTCCGCCTCCCTCAGCTAACTCCAGCACAGGTGAGTGCGCCTGTTTATTTGATGCTTTGATCGTGTGTTTGAGTCGTGCTGTTGGATCTGCTCTGTTCAATGACTGTGCAGCTAAGCAGCTCGCTTACACATCGCTCGTGTTTCATTTCCCATAGGTCTAATTTCTCCAGGAGTCTCAGTACCGGTCCAGGTTCCTGGGAATGAACAGAACTTGGGTCAGAATATGGGTCAGTACTGGACCAGGCTGCAGTAGAATAGTGGGACAGTGGTACACAGGGAGGGAGATGCAGGAGGTGATACACAGTGAGAGTAAGGAGAAGCACAGACATGCTCACTCTGTGGAGGAATTCAGCTGCAAGGCAGGCAAAACACACACTGGGAGAAAGAGCAAAACTTTAAGCTGCGGCAGGGGAACTTCATAGCTGTGTTCAGGGAACAATGGTCCCACAGCAACACAAACCAGTAGCCTGCTCTGGTTAATTTGGTGTTCATACAACAATCACAGCTCTGCATGAAACTAGTCCTTTTCATGAAAAAAGTGAAAGAAAATGGTTATCAGATAATCCACCACCAGTCCTCTGTGAGGTAGACAGATTTTTGCCAAAGTTTTGCCTTTGCTATTTAACCAACAGAAACTAAAGTAACTCTTTTAAAAAGTTATTCCTCAGTAAATTTGTAGCCATATATGAGCAATATATCTCATTCCAAATGTAAAAAAAAAATTGAATAAGCTCATCTTTAATGCAATGTCCACATTATTTAATGCATACTCCATATATTTAACACACATGGAGTACTTCCATGAACTCTGCTCGCCTCATGGTTATTAACTAGTTGTTGAATTCAAGCTGAACTCTTAATAAATCATTTCTGGGTATGAATATATAGAATTGCTTCATGCATGCATTGATGTACAAATACTGGAATAGAAGCACAGTTACACATGCCAGGTGGCCATCAAAATAAACTGATTTGAATGTTTCACCAAAATCAAACATTCCTATAAAATGACTGCAAAACTGGAATTAATTTGATGATATTCCTTCCACTGATTCTTAATCAGTACATTTATATGGCCGTCTCATGTAGCTGATCAAATGTATTCTGAAAAATACTTTTCTTCTTAATGACAAGCGAGAAACAATCCCTTTTTGTCTATGCAAAAATAAGTAGAACTCCTCCTTTTTAAAGCCAGTTTTCTATTGATCACTGCATGAAAATACTGTAGTTTTGCTTGGGTTCCTGTGCTTATGTCACTAGAGGCTATAAACCCTGACCTTGGCTTTTTAATCTTATCACTCATGGTTATTGGTTCATTGTATATGGATTTGCTACATGGTCAAAAGGCCTACCTTCCTGCTACTTTAAATATAAATTTTAAATTTCTCAAATTGTGGCTGTTAAAAAAATGAATAAATTAAATTCTAAAGCTTTATTCACATGGAATGAAAATAGGGGTGGTATCAATGCTTTATTTGGGTCTATATGAAAGGACTAGCTAAATTTTTTTCTTTAAGGCATTTGTCACTCTATTTGTCTTGACTTAGCACATTCATTGATACAGATACTGAATGTCCTTGGGATGCAATTGGTAAGAGGCTTAGGAAGTACACAACAGCAAATTATTATAAAAGATAAAAAAAGACAAATTAAATTGTAAAATATGGCAAGACTTACAAGAGCCAACTCCTCTACAACTGGGATCTGTCAACATCTGAGTCAACTGAGGCTTGATGTTGGAAGAGTTGGGAACCAAATGGTATGGAGTGAAGTACTCCTCACTGCACAGTTTAAATTTTGTGAAAGGAGAAAAATAGGATTGTCATGAGCACGACCTGTAAAGAGAGCATCGGCAGTGCTCGGGACGTGCTTCAGAATCGGTGTGTTTCTGCACCGGCTTAATGTTACGGCTGAGTGACAGAGTGGCATTTATGATGGGCACGTGATTAGGGTGCTCCCCTCAGACCTCCTTCTTCTGACACTCCTTTTTTTGTAGGGGGCTCAAACTAGCATTTTTGCATGACAGTAACTACAGATGAACATCAGTACATTGACTTGGCTCACAGTCATCTCTGTTTTCCTTTGAGGAGTTTCTTGTTGATATGTGCGAACAGGCAGATGATGGATGATCTTTCTATATTGTTTCTATATTGTTCATGGTAACTCAGTACATTTCTTTGTGCATAATTGAGATCCCAAGGTCACATTAGCAAGTAATATAGTTCTATTGACTGACATTTTGAAAGAAAATCATTGTTTGCTGTTGATTGCTTCAGTGACCTAAGAAATGATTAATTATGATTATTGAAATTAACATTCATATTTATTTTATTAATATATTACAACTAAATACTACTGTCGACCAAAAAATAGTAAATGCTAAAATAGATAGATGCAACACATTAAAAAAAAAATGTTCATAGAGAAGAAAATATGTTCAAATTCTTGCTAAAACTGTTGATGCTAAGCAGGCAAATGCAAGAGAAGGTAGACCTAACTAAAATACAATCAGCCAATGACAATGAGCCGGAATAAAAAAGCCAATGACAACCAAATACTGACACCAGCCAGTAAAACAGAGACTCTCAGGTTTGCAAGTACTCAAAAATGAATAGAGTTCTATTCAGCCAAAAATATTTTATAACAGAAAAATGACAATCATTAGTATTGGCTGAAATACTTGAGGGAGTCACTTAAGTGTGTAAAGCTGCCGATGATGACAATCAAGCATGGATCTTTAACAGCGAATGACAATCAAAAACCGAATAATTTGAATCAAGGATGTTCCTTTATTTCAAAAAAAGTGGCTAAGTTCAGTCATCCAGAGGTGAACTTTACACTGGATGAATATGTTTTGCTGCAGTTGCTTCTAATTTCTATACAGAATGTTTCCAGTCATATCATATATTATATGATTACATCAAAAAAGAATTTTCTCTCACTGAGACTAAACTTTGCCACAAATAATGTGTTATATTTTCAATCTATTCCTTAGCAGTTCCAGTATAGTTCTTGCCAGTTAGGTTTACAATGGTGTAAAATATGGAATCGACATGAAATATGAAAACAAAGAGTTTTTGTTCATTTCTTCTGACTGGAATCATTAATATTATGAATATTATGTTGGACCGTCTCTGGCCTTTCTCAGCATCTCTGTTCTGTTTGGCATTTTCTCCATGCATTTTAGGCAGATTCCCTGAATTTTTGGATACAGAAGGTCCAAACAACACTCTTTGTTTAAATGAGAACGACCTTGTTTGATGGCTTTCTGGGAGCAATATGTTGTCTCACAATTGTCTATCATTTTTCAACTGAGTTCATACCTGGTCCATTCCCAGGCCAGGGTAACAAGCGGATATTCTTAGCTCCCAGGGATTGTTTCGCAGTCAGTGTGGCACGGTGCTTCATCTTGCTGGAAGATGTCACTGCTTGGAAGTGGCTTTGAAAATACTATGATAGTATTTCTGGCAGCATCTTCTCCAGAGCATTGATGTATAAGCCATGTATATAGCTTTCATGTGGATTTTTTTGGGGAGTAGGGGTGGGGACTTTTGGGTCAATTCTGCAACCCAATATGTGTGTAATATATATATATGTAAAAAATCTCTCAATGTGTCCTCCCTGCCCATCACTGAATCTTCACCTGTGTGGTATTTCATTTGGTTCGTCTGGCCAATATTTATGTTTATGCAATAAGAATCAGTAACGTCGTCACTGAAAGGAATTGCAAAACTACTATTATTAGCAATAAGCTCATGTCATTGCTGTGTGATTCTGATATTTTTTACACCACTGTACTTTTTCCCTGTTGACTGAAATTTAATTATTTTATTCTTATTTGTTACTCCTGCTTCATGTTAAGTGTGTCAGACTGTGACATGATCTAAGTTAATCTTTGTTTTTTGTGTTTTTATTGTTAAACTTTTTGCAAAACAGTTATGAAATAAAAGTCTAACTCTGTGGAAATGTATTCGACCAGAGGTTTTTCTATCATTTAAAATTTTAATTGCACAAAATAACAGAAATGATCAAAGTAAAACTCCAGCCTACAGATAAGCAATGGTATTAAATAGTAAAACTTCAGTAATGATGAAAGGGGATGACAAGCAAAAGGCTAATATAAACTTAACTACATTACTTTTCATAACAGTGCAGACTAAGGGGAGAAAGACTTTTTCTCAGTCAATCTCCAGCTGTATTTCCTGCTTACGTGACTGTAAGGCTTTCCTGTTTTTGTATCTCTACTGAAAATACTGTAAAAACAAACATGCAATTGCAATGACAGGAGGCTCACATTCTTCCCGAAAGACAAGTGCAGAGATACATGGGATTTCATTCCTGTGGATGAATTTTTTGACTGAATTAATTTTTCATTAAGTTCCCTGTTGTCTGTCGAAGAGACAACACAAAATGGAAAGCATCTTAAATGTTTAACAATGAAAATGTTACCACATGAGTCTGTTTCCACAATGCCTTTTTTCTTCGGAGCTTCGGTCTCTGCTCTTACCCAGTTCTCCTTACTCTTTGTGTAGGAATACTGATTTACAATGCATGGTTGCAACAGTTTGTTAAAATTACGAATATTTTTTTTTGCCACACATATACATTACATTCATTTTCTTTTATACATTCTACTGCCTTTGATAGATGCACTCTTTGTTCTTGTTTTCCTGTATGTATCTGACACTCTATCTTTTATTTATTTGCAACAGGAAAATGATGAGTATCATTTGAGTTGAGGCTAACAACCTGCGCAGTTAATTATTGAGATTGAAAAAGATAATGAAAATTGGACTTTTTTGTAGATTACTGCAAGGGGAATCATACAAATTATTCCCTCTGGATTCTATTGCAAACAGACTGCCCTGAAATTTATTTTATCTGTTTGTTCGTAGAGTCTATAGTTTGGCATAGCTTGTAAACAATGGTGAAGAAGAGAGTTTGATATTGGGGGGTGGGCAACATAAAATATTTCAGGTCTATTTATTGAGGAGATGAATGAATCTAAATATTGGGGAATTCATGTCCACCTGTTCATCCTGGTTCCTACACTCATACCTGTAAAGATCTCAGTTAAATTAATGTGTAAATGCCTGTTTGGATGCTGTACACACCTGGCCATTCATAAAACTTACTTATATGGATTTCTTCAGTTTTGCCTTAAAGTCAAAGCACTGCCAAGCACTTAGTTCGTAAACTCATGTTCCCACTCCATAACAGTCTTCTCTTTCGCTCTCTGCCTTGTTTGTTGTTTCCTGTCACAAAGGAAGGGCCTCACCCACCAACTCTCCCTATTGGCCTAGATTTGGTCAACTGTGATTCTGGGATAGATAAAGACAGAGGGAGAGATAGATAATGTGCTCAGGGGACACAGAATAGGAGATATAGAGAGGACAGAGCAGAGTTTTTGGAAGAACGTGAGAAACAGTGTGACAGCCTGTTTAAGAGACAACACTATGTCTCTCCTTCAATAAAATACCATGGAGAAAAAAGCTGAGGAACAAGTGTACAGGTAAGTTCAGAAATGGAGTAACAGCAACTGAAAAACGATAAGGGGGAAATCATAGGCTATACATGTACAGGGACTTGCATAGATTGGAAGAAACTTAAATCCATCACAATTGGTAAATACGATTATAAGTACTGTTATCACACTGCTGTCACTCTTGTTGTTATTAATGTTATATACATTGAACTCATTTTCAGCTGCGTTTTGGCAGTTCATACTTATCTCACATTCAGGTTCCAGGGTTAATATTCTGAAACGGACAACAGCAGCTGGGTTTTAAACCACGATCCTACCTTCTTGCCACCAGATCTCCTTCAGTCTCTCTATCCGGTCTCTCCCAATCCTTGTACCAGTGTTTAACTTTCCAAGGACACTGGACAGAGCTTGGGAAGGGCAGGGCTGAGGGGTTTACATGATATAGAGGGATCAGTACTATTTCAGAGATTAGTCGACAGATATATTTGTGGTGGTATTATGGTTACCATGGTCTTAGGGTACAGTGTGTAGAGATGAGTGGTTCTACATAATCCAGATATATGTCTCACATTTTTGTGATTGTCGATTATGTTTACTAATAAACACTACATGTCAAAAATTATGTTGTGTCTGGTGATTCATTTTTGCTTGTAAAGTGCTAATCACAGGTGTTCCTGCAATACTTACATAATATTAAGCGGTTTCTCGTAACATTACATGTATCGGTCTCTTTTCAACAAACAATTTTGTGAACCCTTAAAGGTTCAAGTGGAGTAGGGCAGTTCCCTATATTAAGAGGCAGATAGCGTACGGGACGCTTTTTATTGCCGCTTTAAGGCGGTCTAACAGGATCCATATCTGACATGCGCAGAGCCTGAAAGCAGGACACGAAAGGGAAACTGTAAATCTGAGAAATTTCTGGGAAATTCGTATATTTCAGTCCCCTCCTAATCGTTTATAATGGGGAATAAGTCAAAAAGTGGCGGTGACGAAGGTAGGACATGTGCTCGGAAAACAGCCACCTTCGTAGTTTAACACATATCGATACTTCGCTAGATAATCTCAAGATTGAAACAAGATTTTTAAAAAAGTTTAGTGGCTCCAACTTTACATGAACTTGCGCCTTGCTTGGTTTTCGCTCGCGAAGATACCTCATATGTATGCATCTGAAAATCTCGTTTTGTAGCATGTCTTTCATAACTTCTTAAAGATTACAATGCGGAACAAGTAGTTATTATTATAATAACGACATATAAGGCTACCTTGATTCCTGGATCACATTGCTTCATCGAAACACTCTCAGGTTAGTAATTAACTCATTTTGTTTCGTGGATCGTAAAGGATCAAACTGCGATCTGTTTCGATTAAACTGTAGTTTGCATGCCATAACGTGTATCTAACAGCTTATAGTTGAAGATCCTGTCTGACAACATACACTTGCATTGAATTAGCTACAGTGCGACTGACTGGATCTTGACAGTCCTGGTAAGGGGATAGTGTTTAACCAGTCATTATCTTTGACGTCGGAGCTAATCCGACCTCCCCCAAGCGATTTTAATCATCTTTTTGTATTTTTTCCAGGTTCAGGTAAGGCTGTCACATGCCAAATGAATATTACGCTAACGATCATAGAATGCTGTCTTGATTTTATTATATTAACCGATCTATTTAAGTGATCAAAAACTGATTTGGACGGAAAGAGAGTTTACTTGCCATTACGCTCTTTGTTGTTGTTATTATGCGAACTTAAGTTATAAATAGCTTCTAGGTGAGTAAATTCTTCACCTGTGCAATTAACAGTATATACCGTCCTTGAATAGATAAAGATGCTATCAGCTGGACTATCCCAAACTGAACAGGCGTAATAACCATTATGGATTCATCATGTGGATTAAAACCACAGTATTTTACGCAGATCACAATAGGAAACAACAGCCGGGGAACATGTTTTACACTGGTACAGGGCACAGTGGATGCCTTTTTCTTTGCAGTGAATGAGTTTGTAGGGAGTAATTATGTTGCCGTAGGATCTGGTCATAAAGACTACGACTTCTTTTTTTTTGGATGTGCTTGCATTTGTGTTTTAAGAACCACTAAAATGTACACGCTTTAATATTCAAAGCGTATGAAGTTCGATAATCCGAAAAACTGTACAATTACGATTATGAAGTCTTAATATATATTGCCCTAAAAGGATTACATAGTTTTTAGAATTAACCCTTTTGTTATCTCTGTCTTTGTAGAAGTTAGTGAGTGTTATAGCTATCTATATTGCTCCCTCCAGATGGATTTGTATACAAAACGCAAATATACGGCAGTCACAGCAAAAAAAAACACACCGCCGAACTTCTCTAAAAAAAAAAAACTTTGTACTGCTTCTTAAGAGTGTAGTGTGTGTTGTTGGGCGACAGGGACAAACCAATGAGTCCGCGTACTGACGAAATGTCAGCATTCATTAAACACACTTGACCGCTGTGGCAGGTGAGTCTGATGTCTGAGTGTTAATGACAGCTTGCCTTCAGCAGACTGGGGACTGGATCCAGTTGTGCTGTTTGTGTCTGCTGTTTCAGTAGCATCATGATCTGGGTACAGTTATCTGCTCTGCGAACCTTGGCTAATCAGGTTTTTTGTGTTTTTGTGCTTGTTCGTTTGTTAAATTATGCTTTAAATTTGCTTAATTTGTGCACCTCCAACAATAGTACACTGCTATTCATAAATTCAGATCAGTCAGCCTCTTTCGATTCCTGGACAAGATCTGAACAATTAAATGATTTAGGTAAATGTATTTCATGATTAAATTTGATACCGTATTACTTGTGGAGTGGCATGGCGATTCATTGGCTAGTACTGCTGTCTCACACCTTGGGGTCAGGGAGTTTGGATTCCATGTCCACTTTGTGCTTGTGGAGTTTGCAGTGTTCTTTCTGTGTCTGGAGGGTTTCCTCCCATAGTCTAAAGACTTTGCCTAATCGGCATCTCCAATTTGCCCATGGTGTGTGATTGCAATTAGAAGGTGGATGGCATGAACACGCCTCTAGAAAAATCTCCTTGAAATATTTGGATATGGCCTATCACCAAGAGTTTTGCACATATAACTCCTTTTTTTGTTTGTATATTGCACAGTGGACATAAGAGAACGTAATCTTGAGCCGCTGTGTATCTCTGTATGGATGGTATGAGAATGACATTCTAGTTGACTTGACCTTAACCTGACTTGTCTGGGATCCAGGTAGGATGTTTTTGGTATAATGTTACAATAATACAGTTATTTAAAGTGACTAATTGGATGAAATTTTATTTCATTGGCTTATTCATTTTTTAAACTAACAGTTCTGCCTTGTTGTCAGTGCACTTGTCTCTGACTAAGTGCTGAATCTTAGATTACAATTAACAATGTTTATTACAACAGCCAAATGGCAAATATTTTACAGATGGGGCTTGAATTTAGGGGTAAGTGTTGCCTTTGGCAGTTTTTTTCAGCCACTGTATGTAATTATTTTGGCTCGGAGTGGTTTAGCATGATGGGCTCAATATTGTTCGGCGTATCTATTGAAATATTATCGTAAACCCTGCTGTCAGTTTCCATATTATTGTTCACGGAGGCAGTGTGCTGTCAGAAAATGTTTATATTCAGGGGAGCAGTTGATTGCTATTAATAGCGATGAAGGATTGCTTTGAATGACTAAAAACTAAAAGATGTACCATATACTCCTATATAGTAATTAGAAAGTGGTCCTCTGGATTTGTCATATTACTTAAGGAATGTGGGGAAAAATAAAAGGAAGTGGTACCTTATGGCATCCAAGTTGGGGATTACCTCCACTGCAGGTGACACATGTGGTATTGTACAACTCTGGAAACTCAAAATATCTAATACCTTGTAGTCACTCTAGATCATTTCTTTTTTCTAGGATGTAACATTCCTAAGTGGCAAAGGCAGAATTGGTATCAGTATGCTCAGCTGATGTATTCAACAAAATGTCATTTTCTATGTTTATCACTGCAGTGTCCATATAAAGTAGTATTTGGTGATTCTCATGCTTTAATAATCCCCTTTTTTCCCAGTAATGTCAGCAGTGGAGATCCAGCCTACATCCTTTCCCATGTCTAGCTCCCCTTCTCCCGGTGACTCCATCTCTCTGCTGGAGGCCAAGGAAGACACTCGGTTGGTGCTGAATGCTTTTCTTCGGCAAACTCTCACCCTTCCTCATTCCCAGCGCCCTGGGAGGGTTGGTGGTGCATACAAAGACAGCAGCAAGTTCAGGTACAGAATTTCCCAGTCTGCTATCCTCACCGCATTCACAGTGTTGCTTGCACAGCTCATTACGTTATGTACCATTCTATACAAGTAATGGCTAATAGAAATAACACTGGTGTAAAAAGGATAGAAAATGTAATGAAAGCAGATGCCTCCACACACATTTCACTGTTGAATTAAATAGCCAGCATCTTATCCTTGTTAGCCTAGTCTAACATACGCAATTTCCAGACAGGTTTGCTTACCCATTTATTTTGGCTACTAAAAAGATGCAATATCATTCCTCACTGGTCAATTTTTTGGCAAAGCTATCTCTCTCTCTCTCTCTCTCTCTCTCTCTCTATATATATATATAAGAAGTACATAAACCATAAACAAATGATGACATAAGACAATAAAATGTAGACATGAAGATAAGACATAATACAAAAAAATCCCTTGGTTTTAAGAAGAGATTCCACAGATTTTCATAGATAGGTGGTCTTTAAAACATGTTTGTTCAGAGTGCAATCTTTCACGATGACAATGCCACCATCCACGGCATATAAGAACACTCCCAGTGGTGCGTGGTCATGGAAATCACATGCAATATGCTTTGCCTGTCACATTGAATAGATTTCGACCCAAATGAACAGTTAGGGGAGATGTTAATCATCAACAAAAAATAAAATGATGGATTTTTTTCATGGAATAATGGTGTCAACATCTGTCAAGCAGAGTTTCAGAGACACGTAGCTTATATACTGAGGTGCACTGAAGTTGATTGGGGGCAACACCAATTATATGTTTATTTTCAAGTGAAATGTTCTGCATAAGGGTTTATACATTTGTATATTCCACATTTCTCTTATGTAGAAAATACATTTTTATGTTCTTGGTTTGAATTTTTCAGAATAGATTGCAGTTTTATCTTGGTTTCGTTTCCTTTGTATAAAAATTAGAAGCTTATTCAGCTCTTCTGCCTAGGCCATAGTGCCATTCCCCTCTTGCCCACAGACTCGTTTATATCATCTATTATTCATCTATTATTTCTCATCCATTTCAGTGCGAGTAAGAAGGAGAACCGGAGTTGGGTGGACGATGGCTGGGACTCTCTTGATGAGAAGATCAGTAATGCGGAGGAGAAGAAACATGGTTTTAAGGACTTAATTAAGAAGAGACTGCGTCGCCGGCGCCTTACAGGGTCAGTGCATCAGAAGAAGGATACTCCAAATGCAGAACCGAAAGTGGAACTACTGCAGAAAGATGTTAAACCAGAGCTACCCAAGCTCAAGGATTCTGAGAACAGCCACCGCTCTAGTTCTAAGTCTAAGTTACCTAAGCATGAAGTAAGTTCTAGACTTCTATGGTTTGAATTATCTCTAAAACTGTATTTACATAATATTTGTGCAAAACTTGAAATAGTTAGTCAAAATGTAGGATATTTGTTGTTGATGACACTTTATGATATTTTTATTAATGTGTTTTCAGCTACTGTAGGATTATGTGTGCCACTCAATTCTTTCCAGCCAGAAGATGGGTTTGCATCCACACCTTCCTCGGATGATGAGAGTGAGAGGAAGGACAAAAAGACGAAAAAGAAGTTGTCAGGCTTCTCTTCACTGATACGCAAATTCCGACTGTCCAAGAAAGAAGATCAACACGATGAGAACTCACGCCCTAATCGCCTTGCAATTTCGTCAGTCAAAAAACCTACTGATCCGGGCAGTGCCTCTCCACACTCTCCTTCATCTCACCCTCCTCAATTCTATGAAGAGGTGGCAGAAACCTTGGACAAAATTGCTCAGAAACACATTGTGACCAAACCAGCATGGCCCTCCCCAGACAGCCAGCCCACAATCACAGCAGAAAGTGAGAATGATTACTGTGACTTTAATGCTGTTGCTACGGTCAGATGTTAACCAACCAGCACTTTGCCGATGATCCTAGTGGGCTTGTTTTAGCTGGGTGTAGCATGGAAAAATTGTATGAAATATAAATTAGATCTAGTTATATTAAAATCTCATAATCAAAAATTTTACAGCATTGATCCATAAACATTTATATTTATATTCAGTCTAAGTCACCCCAGTTAATTGTATAAAATAATTATTCAGTTTTAAATAAGTTTGAGATAACACTTTACCGGTGGGGGGCACAAATAATACAGTATTATGTTATTGCTTATATTAATTAACAACAAACTAATTCTTAGTTACATATTAAGCTCGTGTTAATTTATCATTAATGAATCATGACTCCACTTTTATCTGAAGTAGCAGCTATATGTTTATGATTTGTTCATGATTTGTACTTCAGTAGTAAGTAGTTATTACTAAGTATTTGTGCCCCATCAAGTAAAGTTTGCTTATGTTTCATTGCCACAGCTGCAAATTTCATCTACATAAATTTGTAATTTTCCTAAAAGATACAATACCATGCAGTGTTATATGTATGAATTCAAAGTTAAAATGGCAGAGTTTTTAAACAACAGTATTTGCAATCAATTTGCAAAGTAGATTTTCTGCTGTAAAAGATGGTGGTTCCCGATGATCCTTGTCTTGTAGCAAAAATATTTGCTTTCCAAAGGTATTTCAGTTCTGGTCTATAATGACAGCTTTCCAGTACCTCAGATTTAAAGCAGAATGTTTTGTGAGTGGTGTGTCATTTGTGTTATCTGGGAGGAATGACTTATTTTGTATTTAATATTGGATTTACTCTTTCTCTAGGTAAAGACAAGGAGGCCGTTGTGAGGCAACTAGTTGATATTTTATCAATGCAAGGGGATGCCATTAACAAGAAGGTATGAAAATCAAATTCTTTGGCCAGCCATCTGCACCCCCCATGGCTAATTAGTGTGATTAGACACAACAGAACCAATTATGCCTGATTGACTGTCAATCCTGTCAACTTGCCCTAACAGATCAAAGAAGACCCATTTCTGAAATCGACGCTGGCCAGTCTCTCTTATCCATCCTTTGCAAAGTTGCTTGACATGTTTGCCGATGAAAACGAGGCTCCAGTCCCCACCCAGTCTGACAGTACCACGTTGTCCCACATCGCGGTGACGATGGAGGCGTCACGCCGGATCCTGACAGCCAATGGCACACAGAGGATGCAGGGCTATGCGGAACTCTACATGCAAAAATTTGTCCCCTTGGTGCAAAGTCAGGGTGGATGGGTGAGTTGCCGTCTACTTCCTGTGTACAGCCTTGGTTTGTACTCACTGACCTTTCTTTGTCTTATATCATTGATCGTCATTTTGCCATTTAATTTCCAGGAATGTACGTAACGCTAAACACAACTTATATAAGACCAGTATGATATAATCTAATATTTGTCATTTAACATTACCATTATATACACCTACACTTCCCAACTAACATATCTGACAAAATTTGCTATTAATGCATATCACTGCTGACACTGCTTGAAAAATCCCCACTGCAAAAACCCAGAACAATTTAGAATGTTTATAATCTCATATCACATTTGATAAATTCTTTTTATTTATTGTTTTTAATCCAAACGGGAAAACAAGATGTTTGAAGCCTCTTACACCATTCTTTAATACACATTCTAACCAACAGCAGTAGTGTATTCGCGGGAATTTAACTTTCACCACAAGGTGTCTCCAATGTTCTTGAAAGGATGTCTGAGTTGGAACACAGAACACAATGTTTTTTTTTTTCTTCAGTGTCTAAAAATAAAAAAACAATAGAGCTGTCTCTGACTTTCTTTCCATTTTCTTTGCAGGAGAAGATAGTCCAGTTACAAAATCTTTCTGAGTATGATTAACTAAGAGGACTGGTAGAACAATAATTTTCTTCTGAACTGACATGAATTGACTGCAACAACCAAGAGAAATAGTTGGTGATCCTCCTTACACATTTATATGTTTAACTGTTAATTTGTTATTCTACTATTGTGCAATAGTATTGATGTTTTTTATACAAAAACTTCTCATGAAGATACTGCATTCACAAACTGAGATGGCAAATTTTATATATTGCAGTAGAGTGGCTCAGCGGGTAACACTGTGGCCTCACTTCCAAGGTTGTGGGTGCGATACCCCTATGTTTAATGTGCACTAGTTTCCTGCTTCTGCTTAGATTTCAGTTTCCATCAGTGTTTATATGTCCCCAAATGAACTCACAGGGTGAATGTTGCCCTGTGATATATCCTGGCATCTCCATGCTCAGTGTAACACGGCTTTGAATAACTGACTGTAAAATGTGACATTAATGTGAAAAATACATTACAGGGCATTTCCACACAGTTAAAAAATCAGAGAAATCAGAATGATAGTGTTAGGGAAACTGAACATTATTCCCTGACACCGTCAAAGAATTCTGTATCTGTAAAATATACATATAACACATGTAATCCATCCATCATTTAGAATCAGTTACTCAGTACAGTGGTGCAGCATTATCCCAGAAAGCACAGAGCAGGAGGCAGAGATCACCCTAGGTGGGATACCAGCACATCTCAGGGCTCACACACTAGGGGCAATTTAGAGACTCTGCTCACCGGGCTGCATCTCTTTAACAGGCGACCTGGGGTGAACATGCAAACTCACACACAGCGCTGGGACTGGGGATCTAACCCAAAACCCTGGAGGTGTGAGGTTCTACCCACTGAGCCATCATACTGATATGTGACTGTAAATAAATTGTATGTAAAGTGTCTAAATACCTCAATCAGGTACTGTGTAAGTGATTGAAGGATGGATGGATGGATGGACTGACAATATATAAAAATACATACAACAGATTCCATTCAGTGATTGTCTTGATGTTGGAATAAAACAACGACAGGACGCAGTGTGCACAGGCTATGTATTGTTTATTGTGTTCAGATGTCTGTAGAGTTTGCTAGGTGCAGTTTGGAAATGAGAGCATGATTTTGTAGTCTTTCCAAGATATGGTGACCTATTCAAAAACTTAGAAATGACTCTAAGAGTTATTCTTTACTCTGTCAAGAGCTGTTTCAGTTTTGCTGTATTTCAGTCATGCGTCTTGTAAATGTAAGATCAGCAGAGCTTCTGATCAACACATCACTCTCAAAAGGTTGAATGCAAACCGATCAAGTTTCAATTTATTCTTTTTCAGCAGGTGCTTGATCACAGATCACAGCTTTTTAAGAGACATGTAATAGGTTTTCTTTGCGCAGTTCCCATGTAGATTTAATTATTTAAAGAGTATTTAAAGTTTGTAATACGATTTAAATAACCATCTTATATTGTACAATCTCACTTATGTCCATGGTGCCCCATACAGTCCTATGTCTGTCTTTTCCCAAGCATGCATAGGTTAATCTCTGGTATTTCAGTATTATTTACATTTTAGCGACTGTTAGATTAGAAAAATACTTCATTCACACAAAAAAGACTTTAGTTGAGCATAGTTGACAAAAAAATCCCCAAAAACAACTGTCTGACACCTGTTTGAAAACACAGTTTTTATAGTTTGCTACTATACTTGTTTAGCAATGGTGATTTGCCACATATATATAGTACATTGGAGTTAGGGAGTCATACACACACAAACGTATAGTACATGGGAGTTACACACACACACACACACACAGACACACATGTTGGCACACTTATATAATTGGGAACCTTCCATTCATTTCTATGGGAAAACCCTAATCCCAGTCACAACACCCTAACCCATAACCAAAAGTAGCCAAACAAGACTTTTGGCATTTTCAGTTTTTTGATTGCACACACAGATCTTTATAAAATTGAGGTTATCCAAATGGGGACCTGTAAAATGTTCCCAAAAGTAAAGAAGTTTCACATTTTTCATCTATGAAACCCCTCCCCCACACACACAGTATATATTTTTGGGTCATTCATAGGAAAATTCTGTAATCTTTGAATAAGTCTGTTGATTAGAAGAACAAAAATTAACAGAAAAGGCTTCTTTTGAAGATTCTGCACATTTTGGAGTATAGATAAGTGAAATCTGAAACCAGCATTTATGAATTGGTCTTCATTTGATGAGAGACAAGCTCACTCCATTATTCTTAAACAGCTGTAGTAAGACAGAAAGCTTGACCATCCTGCTCACCCTCTCCATCGTCATCCGCTGGGGGCAGTAGAGAAGAGGAGAGGGAGGCTGTTAGGGGATCGTTCTCCCTGCCATCTTTGGTGCTCTGTAACAGAGGCACTTCTACCTTGCTGTCTGCCTCATTCTCTCCCAGATTTCCTACTAGTGCCTCAGCCTTCCCTTCCTCGATTGTTGTGAAAGTACTCAGCACCATCTGCTCCTCATCTCCTTCTTTACTTTTCTCCTGCACCTCCTCTTCCTCCTCTCCCCCCTCCTCCATTTCCTTTTCTCCACTGGCAGGCATAGGACCAGCCCAGGCATCGTTCACTGGGTTTTTCTTCTTTTTGTTGTAACTTCCTCCATTCTTAAAGCTAGTCCTCAAATTTTCACCACGCTTCTTTTTCCTGAGCTTGACAAGGATGTAAATAATTCCTCCACCCATACAAATAACAAAAAATGTGATAATTATGACCCATAAGCCATTCAAGTGATCAGCTTTTTGTGAAGGGATAGTGGATTGAGTCTGACTTACAATGAAAGTGGCAGTTGTGGTATCTACATCAGTCTTGTGCCTTTTTTTGTCCAAAGAGACAGAGGAATTAGGAGCATCAGATATATTAAAATCCTGAGGCCGACTTGCTGGAGAATCAGATTCTTTAAATTGTTGAGGTCCACTTGTTGGAGAATCAAATGTTTTAAAATTTTGATGTCCACTTGTTGGAGAATCTGATGTTTTAAAATGTTGAGGCCCACTTGTTGGAGAATCTGATGTTTTAAAATGTTGAGGCCCACTTGTTGGAGAAGCAGATGTTTTAAAATATTGAGGCGTACTTGTGATGGGAGCGGGGACTGTTGAAATATGCCACGTTGTGTGATAAGTTTTAATAGTTGAAGTTTTAATTTGTGGTCCAGACTCAGTTTCCTGGAAAGCAGATAAAGTAGTTCTTGAAATTGGTAGAAGTGTTGTTTCAGGAACAGACTGAATGGTAGTTTCCAGGGTATTAGACTCTGACAGAGGGGTGCTTGAAGTTTCCAGGTGAGTTAGGGCACCAGTGTCAGTTGGAGGTAAGGTCATACTTAGATGCTGGGTCACTGTACTTGGACGCTGCATGTATTTTGTGAGTTGTGATTGGGTATGCAAAGCTGGTTTATAATGCTGTGTTGTGGGTATGAAGGTCTGAGCAGGGAGTGGAGGAAAGTTTATGAAGAGGAAGGGTGTTGTCAAGACAAGTACTGAAATAAACATTCTTCTGAGGTCTGTGATCCGATGGTTACAGAATTGATTGTTTTAATGGTTTCACACTAACTGAAGTAGCAAAGAATTGTTAAACGTAGCAGTTATATGACTTCCCAATTTTGGTTTATCTGAGAGAACATTTACCCTCTTGTTGAAATTAGTCCTAGAGCATTATTTATGTGGCGAGTAGGACTGCTTGTTTAATGATAGCTCAAATCAGTTTATCAATTAGATGGTTTATTCGTTTGTCCATTAGTTTGTTTGTAATTAGGTCATTCCAAAGTTTTCTTGTTTATAAGAATGAAACTGGGGAACCAGGCTGATTTCTGCCTTTTCTTTTCCACCCAGCAGTTGTTGGACTTTTTATTTAATTTCACATCAGAATCATTCCACGGTTTTATGCAATTTCTATTTTTGTCATCTTTGCATGAAATGGAAATCAATTAGATTTCAACAATAATAAAAAGAGCCTTGGTAGATTGTATATGAAAACAACAATGTCTGTTGTATTCTCTTTTTGGTGTACTGTAAAAGTCCTTAGTAGTCCCGCTTCCACAGTGTCCACAGCGGTGCTCTTTCCGAGGCTTTTGTCTGTTCTAATTTCACCATCACTTCCCTCTTTAAAGCTTCTTCTTAGACTCGACCACTGAGAGAAAGAACAGAGAAATATTCTTTTAACTGGAGAGACTGCCATTGGATCACCTCTCAATTAGCTAAGCTTTGCTGAATGTCTAATCTATCATCGTTAGCTTGGCAGAATAGCCACAGCACCGTTGGACCCCTCAGCAAGACACTTAACCCCCGAAAAATGATCCAAGGGCACTAGATAAATGCCTGACCCTGTACTCGAACCCCCACTTTCACCTGTATGTACAGTATGTGTATGTCTCAAAAAAGGAACGGAAGATGCACACATGCAGAAAGAAGCATTCAAATATACCTGTACGCAAACATGTAAAAATGGCAAAGCATCATTTAATTACGTTTTATTTCATTATATATATACAAAGCCTAAAAGTTTAAAGAATTAATTTTGCCGCAGATTTTACATATTAATCATATTCTTGCAAAACTTCTTTGTTGAAGTAACAAACTACTTGACACACTGAAAGTTACATCATACCAAAATTTGCCTAAATTAAGATGCCGCTTTAAATATAGCGTCTGTGTGTGGAGGGCATTTTTCAGAGACACCAGTAACTTTAAAAAACTACTGAGTCTTGCCTATAGAGAAAAGTCCTGATATATAACTGCATCCTTAAGACACCTCCTTGGTCCACCATATATATCAGAGGCAAATAAGAGCTGGTGCTCGGTCTCGTATGAGATTTTCACCAAAGAATTAATTGTAAAAATGTGGCTATATGGCAAGCAAAGTATCTCCAGCAGACTGAGGACAGAACACTTGACTTCAAGCTACTAGATCTCACTGAATCTGCAAAATCATTTCACATTAATTTTAATGCTAAAGCTACACAGAAGATGTGCGACAATGTGGTGACAAAGCACTTTGAGAAATACCCCAGAATATTGCTGTTCATAAGCAATTTCTAAACCATTCGAGATATCATAAGAAAATTTGCCAAAATTTCACAATTAATGGAGAAAGCAATTACTTAAATGTTTAAATACAGTGTTTGAAACACTTTTTCTGTGTAACTTGAGAGTAATCAGTACACTGATTGTTTTTATTTCACAATTGACAGTGTCACAATTGTGTTACACAATTTCACTGGTAGTCCCTGTAACAGATAAAATGACTTACCTTAATTTCATTGCTCAAATGTTAGAAAGTAGTGAACGAAAATGGCAATATATGCATGAATTTAATAGAACCAAGCTCTTTCTATTGTCACTCGTGCTGTCTCTTCCTCTTACTGCGTATGTCAGAGAGGGTGGCTGATTACACCAACAAAATAAAGATGGCTCACTCAGATGGCTGGAAACTCTGCCTAGGTGTGGTTTTTCAATGTGTGAAAATGCGAATATGATACATGACTATGTATGAGTTTGGTTCAAAGTCAATTTCTCTTGCATGCACATTGGAAACATGAACATGGAGGCGTGAAGACAACATGGAAACAAACAAGTCACTTCAAAAATGTTTTAATTATCCACAGTATATTTAGAAGTGGTAAATTTGATCAACATTACCTTGTTTCACCAGTGCACATTTACTGACGCGTGGGAAAAGTCAGCTCTTCCTCTCGTATCTATTTAAAATCATGTCATGCAGTTCATAGAAAATTTGTAAGCTTATTTCCTCATTTGTTACACATTGTACTTTTCATTTGATCTAACTTACCCATTACAAAAGCAGGTCATGTTTTACTCTGCTTTTTAGCTGGGTATCTCTTTTTACCCCCAGAGCTAGCACACCTGTAGCTCTTATCCAGCTTATTTTCCCCAACATTAGGAAGTGAAATGGATTCTGAGTTGAAGCTCCTAGAGTCTACATCTTGCATTAAATGTAACTTGATGTATGTAGTGCTGTGGCATCATCAAGTCCTGCTAGAGTACCACTACTCAGTAGAATTTATAGTTTAAATTCCAGTAAATGTAAATTAAATGGTTTCAAAATAACTTGTAATCTTAATTAAATTCTTTCGAGTTTTTAAATCAATGGGTAAAAGTTAGGGACGTGCAGTTATGTCTTACTTCATCCAGTGAAGACAAAACAAAAAGTAATATGCACATAATGAAACTTTCACAGCATATCTTCATTTTCTCAGCAAGAACAGACCCTGCCCAAGTTTCAGTATAAATGACGATTCCATGGCAGCAAGGAACTGGGTTGCATGTGAAAATAAGAGGATGTGGTATGTGGCCTTCATCCTTTTTCACTGAGAATGCAGAACAACACTTCCTGTTGACTGTTTTTTTTTTTATAACTGATTTTAAGGGCAATGAGGGTTAGCAACTGTCACGACACCTGGAATTGTAATTATGGATATATATAGACACATCTAAAAGTATTGGTACCCTAACACTTGTTAAAAAAGAATCACAAGTAAATAATATTGACTTGGTGGGCAAAATGGCACTCATAGTCAACATGTCGAATGCTCAGGGATGAAGACCTGAGTGACTTTGACAAGAGTCAAACCATTGCAGCCAGACGACTGGGTCTGAACATCCCTGAAAAGGCAGGGCTTGTGGGGTGCTCATAGTCAGCTGTGGTGAGTACCTTCTGAGCATGGTCTGAGAAGGGAAAAACCATGATCCACCAACGGGGTGCTGGGCAGCCAGGACTCATCGATGCCAGATGTGAATGAGGGCTATCCCATGCAATGCAAAACAACAGAAGGGCTACTGTGGCACAAATGGGGCTGTGTAGCCTCATGCCAGTCAAAGTGCCCATGGTGACCCCTGTCCACCATCGAAAGTGCCTATAATCGGCACATGAGCAATGGAACTGGAATTTGGAGCAATGGAAAAAGGTGATGTGGTCCTATCGAACCCATTTTTTTTACATCATATAGGCCGAGGTACAGGTACATGTCAAGCATCTATGGGATGTTTTGGACCAACAAGTCCAATCCACAGCTACATAGCTCCATATGCAGCAGGGCTCAATGCACTGTGTGTCATTACACATTACTGGGTAGGGTCTCCCTTTGCTCATCAGTGTTTCATAGCATGGATTCCGCAAGATGTTGATTCCTTTGAGATTCTGGTCCATGCTGACATGATTGCATCATGCAATTTCTACAGATTTGATAGCTGCCCATCCATGCTGTGAATCTCTCATTTTACTATATCCCAAAGGTGTTCTACTGGATTCAGATCTGTTGACTGGGAAAGTTTTACAAACCAGTTCAAGATGACTTCTTCTTTGTAGCCATTAGAAGATGGGTAAATTTTTGTTTGTTTATTAAGAAGGGATGCACATGGTCAGCAATAATACTCAAATAGACCGTGGCATTCTAGTGATGATTGATTGCTATTAACTAGGGTTGGGGCCATTCCGGAATGCATTCATCAGTTCAATCAGTCATTGAAACTGGAGTTGGGAATGGAAAAAAAACTATGGGGAATATAATTGGAATTGAATTTGAAATACAGGGATATTTAAATTCCAACTCCAGTTCCATTTCCGGATTTGGACTGGAATTGATGAATGCATTCCGGAATGGCCCCAACCCTGCTATTAACAGGTTGAAAGTGTGGCAAGAACATGTTTCCCACATTACACCACCACCACCACCCTGGGCCCAGTCTCTCAAAACCTTCGTAACGCTACGTTGTTCGTATGTTCTATCTTTTAACATAGAACTTACAAACAACATATCATTAAGGTTTCAAGAAACCGGGCCCTGGACTGTTGACACAAGATAGGCTGGGTCCGTGGTTTCACACTGTTGATCCCAAATTCTCACCCTGCCATCTGTGTGCTGAAATCAAGTTACATTACACCAGGCTATATCTTTCCAGTTTTCAACAGTCCAGTTGTGATGAGCCTGTAACCACTAAAGTCTCAGGTCTCTGTTTCTTGCTGACAGGAGTGGAACCAGACATGGTCTTCTGCTGTTGTAGCCCATCTGCTTCAAGGTTGGATGTGTTCTGCATTCTGATATGCTTTTCCACTCACCATGGTTGTACAGAGCGATTATCTGAGTTACTGAAGCCTTTCTGTCAGCTCCAGCCAGTCTGGCCATTCTCCACTGATCTCTCTCATAAAGAAGGCGAAATGCCACTCACTGGATGTTTTTTGTTTTTCCATGACATATTGAGTAACATAATAGACTGTTGTGTGTGAAAATCCCAGGAGATACTGGATACTTAAACCAGTCCAACTAGCACCAACAATGCTGCAGTTAAAACGATGATTTTTTTCCCCATTCTAGTGTTTTATGTGACCATTAACTGCAGCTCCTGACCTGCATGATTTTATGCATTACACCGCTGCCACATGACAAATGATGCACAATGCATGTTCCTAGTAAAGTGCTCAGTGAGTTTTCATTTGATCTAACTTTAAATTAATTAGTTAAGTAACTGAACTAGGTATTGTTTAATCAAACAATTGAGGTAGCGATCCAGTCAAACAATACATTGGTGTATTGTATAGTTGCTGCAAATACTGGGGTGATTTCACGAGAGGTTTTGAAATCAATGTTACATCAGCAGGAAAATCATTTAGACATTTTTTGTTTGACTGCCCAAGACTTTTGGTAGTACTCTATGTAAATGAAAAATTTATTTTAAAGGGCATCCCACGTGACAGAATGTGCTGATTGCTCAGACTGAATGCTGGATTTGAATGTAGAGTTTGATTGTGGTGGGGGAATAATTTGGAAATACTCTGATGAAGGAGTACTTGTGGATATTTTAACCATGTACAGATCTGATAACAAATCAATATCCATTAGAAAATCCATTTGACCTACAGAAAATTGAAATGGGATTGAAATGGTGCTTTTGGGCTATTTGTCCAAGAGGTCCAAGCACTGGGTCAGCCATTTATCTGGCACCCCAGCAGCTTTTCTGGGGGTGCCCATGGGCAAAACATTCTTCTGAGCATGGGATTCAAACCAGTAACCTTCAGACAAGAGGCACAGAGAGCTCACCAACTGACCCACTGAACCACAAACACTAACCACACTGTACCAAAACCAGGTGACACATGGAGAGGAAGAACTAGGGACATTGCTTAGGTATCGGAGTAGAGATGGATTAACAAAATTCTGGTGAGGAATGAAAGAGGAAGAAAGCTGTTTTTACATCAGTATGGGGGAAAACACAGGGCTAACCCAAAGGTTCACAGTAAGACCTCACATACAAAATAGTCCATCTCCTGGACAAAAAACCTGGGTATTGGTTTGGGCGGCAATAAACAAAGATAGGTTAAAAGGTTAATCCTGCATCAAATGGGCCTCCAAAGATATGTAGTTAAACTACTTGGCAAGTCTAAGTTGCCCATAGGGTGGAGGCCTGTGTGCATGCACATACCCTGTAATATGCTAGCACTGCATCCAGAGTGTACCCTAGTCTGGAGGTGTGAGGCGATAATGCTAACCACCAAGCCACTACGTTGCTCTAAATGAAAATATGCAGAAGTGTAACATGTTTGATGTCATTTAAGCACTGAGTTGATTAATACATGAAATGTATCAAAACACTACAAAATATGTTTGCAAAATGGAAATAGATGGTCTAATAATTATACTAATAATTACACTTTTAATTTGAATTAATATAGCATGTATTTCTAGTGTCTATTTTTGATCTCTCTTTTTACAAGACCTTTGTTGTTAAAGAGCTTAATGCTGGTTTTTGTTTTGTAGTTTTTTCTATATTGCATTTGAGGGGCTAGCTGCTTGGAGAAGGGGCCAATACCTGGATCCACAAATCTTATTGCTTGCTGTTGGTTATTATTCTTTGTATTCTAAATACATACAGCTTTTATAACTTAGCCTAAGTGTGCTGCTAACTGGCAGCTGGAAACCCTTTTTTCATATTATGGCCTTACCTAGGACCAGACGGAAGAGACACCCATGCTACTGGTATGTATATATAACATAAATTGGAGACTTGTCACTGATCCTGCTGAATTTGAAGTGGGTGATTATTGTGGCCACGGTAAACCGCCGTCACAGCTTCCTCCTGGATTTTCAGAATTGCCGTAAGGAAGACCTGCTACTCCTTGGCAGACTTTTCAACATTTCAGTGATGCATTCTAGTACCAAGAGACAAATAAAATCACTGCTACAGCAAAGACTAATGGATAGTGCCTAAGTGACATATGACAGAAACAACAAGAGTTGTGTTTGGTGAAGTGCAAGCAGTGGCAGCAGTGAATGCTGGGATAGATCTGGTAGACCCTCTGGAATCTGCTCCTGTCTTGGCTATCTGCCTTATGGAGCTTGACATGGAATTGAAGCACCTACAGTATGAAGCACAGTCCCTTTATGTTTGTAAAAAGGAGGTGGAAGCAGACAAGGATCTGGAAATGTGGCAGCTTGAACTTCAAGCCGTACAGGCTGGGGCACCAACAGCTGGATGGTGGAATATTACATCATCTGTTTGGACTGCCTTTCCACCTGAGTTTTATGCAAGTAGACATTAATCAGAGAGATGGATATGGGTTTGTATTATAATGCTTGGGAAAAACAATGAACCTTTGTTATGATGGCCAAAAGAAGAACTCTTGTGCTGCAATGTAAATTAGTCAGGAAAACATAAGAAATGTGTTCTTTCTTCTCTTTGGAGCAACATTTGGACTATTACAATGTTACAGTATTAAAGTCATTGCAATATATGTTTATGGATGGGTCCCAGAGATCTTTTAGGAAAGGTTTTGTAATCATGTTAAAACTACAAATCAAACTCTTGTAGAATTTGCTCAGAAAGCATTCATCCTTTTTGATAGATGGCGTACTACTAGCAAAGTCACGTTTCGAGTAACTCAGCAAGTTACTGTTACTCACAGGACTTAAACATTGTATACTTGACAGGATTGTTGTGTACTTGAAAAGCTACTCCGATTTCGCAAGCTTCTGTTCTGGCTGATAAGCTGATTTTGACATGTTAGAGCCTGTACTTTGTCAACTCATGAAAAAAAATCATTCTACTTTAAAGACAAAGGCTTGAATGTTTCTGTATAAGCAGTGAAATCAGATGTGGGCAGACATCTGTCCTGGGCAGACGTGTGAGTGATAGTGCTTGTGCCAATAGCATCGGACACCAAAGGCCTGTTACCATTACTATCTGATACTAGTAAGTGCTGTGGAATCTGTTTGTTTTGCACAACACTCATTTTGCATACGATGTTTTAATTGAAGGCTAAGTCAGGTTATATAAAAGGCCACGTACATACAAGTCATTTGTAGAATGAGACTTTAAGATCTTTGATATCTCACTTCAAACCACTGTTCTTCAGTATGACAGTTGATGTTGGTCAATATACTCTATTCAAGAAACACACACAAGTGAATGCTACAAAGCAAACTATTATACAGACTGAGGTTAAATGTTTAGCTGTATGTATGAGTATGGTTTAGCTGTGTCCAGTGTCAGTACTCGGACTTCTCCATGATTAGTGCCAAATTTGGATGGTAGATCATGTTTCTGTACCAATTACAGGGAAAAAAAGCCATAATGTGTCTTGATTATTCCATTTTCTGTGATGAAGGATTGCATTGATAATGATGGTTTTCTCATCAGGTCAATAAACTGGATTTATTAAAATAGAAACTTTATTGATTCTCATGTGGAAATTGTCTTTTTGCAATCCTGCTCTCCATGAGACATATAGACAGGTGAGTGCAAGCTCAGCGGGATGCAGCACCCGTGGAACAACGGGGGGGGGGGGGGGTAAAGGGCCCAA
>JAODKC010000095.1:33411947-33445633 GCA_026777985.1 Mormyrops attenuatus | reverse complement strand
AATTTGTAAAGTAAGAAAATAAATGTATCCAAACAATATGTAAAGTTAAAAAATAATTTTTCAATAATTTCTTTTTTTAACTCACACAGTCTTGCGCTTTACCACTTTTGGTGCTGCTTTTTTTTGGAGCCATGGCTACCAATAAAAGATTAACCTGAAAAAAAAAATTGTCTTAATTTTTCGCAAACACTGTGCTAACACTGTATGCCATGCGTAACATATTTTTCTTAATGACTTCTAAAACGATAAAGAATGTACCCCAACACTACCCCAAGCCATGCCCCAACACTAGACTATGCCATGCAGTCCGTTGTTTATTTTTATTATTACTCTGTATTCCTTAATTTGTTTGTAAACTTTTAGGTTGTAACATTTGTTACCCTTTGTTTCTGCTGAGAGACGTGCTGTGTGACTCATTTCCCCATGCATACAAGTTATTTTAGGTTGGCGTTCACAGTTCGACTTCTGAGATTCAGATCGAGTTCTAGGTAATTTTTTTTCTTACTGGTTGGTTTGACTTTTAAGAAATTCGAGTTCTAATGAGTTCAAGTACTGAGGTACCACTGTACTTTGTTAAGAATCCTTTGCAGGCTATGAGTGCCTGAAGTCTGGAACCCATGGACATCACCAAACGCGGGGTTTGTGCCTTTGTGATGCTTTGCCAGGCCTTTACTGCAGCTGTCTTCAGTTGTTGCTTGTTTGTGGGTCTTAAGTTTTGTCTTAATCAAGTGAAATGCATGCTTGATCGGGTTGAGATCTGCTCATTGACTCGACCATTGCAGAATATTCCACTTCTTTGCCTTAATAAAGTCCTGGGTTGCTTTCGCAGTATGTTTTGGCTCATTGTCCATCTGTACTGTGAAGCGCCATCCAATCAACTTTGCTGCATTTGGCTGAATCTGAGCAGAAAGTATATCCCTATACATGGCAGAATTCATCCGGCTGCTTCTGTCACATCATCAATAAACACCCAGTGCCACAGTGCCACTGGAAGCCATGCATGCCCATGCCATCACATTGCCTCCACCATGTTTTACAGAAGATGTGGTGTGCTTTGGATCATGAACTATTCCAAGCCTTCTCCATACTTTCTTCTTCCCATCATTCTGGTACAGGGTGATCTTAGTTTCATCTGTCCACAGAATGCTGTTCCAGAACTCAAAAACACAACAAATTTATATTACAGGTTAGATTTCACAAGGGAGGCAGTGTGGCACTCTCGAAAATATACCGCGCATGCGTGTATTATATGCTAAAAATTAAATTTCAAACTCCAAGCAAATCCACAAACATGATGATGCAAATAAAAAAAGGCTACCACTGACTTCAGCAACTCAAAATTGTGTAAAAACAGTTAAAAATAGCTGCCAAACAATTTTTTGTTACCTGCTGTTCAGATTGCACAATGTATCATCATTATTCAACCACATTTACAAAATATTTACAACACAACTGTGTTACACCCCCCTTAATAAACAAACTATTTCTTAGAAAGGGCATTCCAAAATATTAAGAAAATAAAACATTTCCTGTGACAGCTATACCCATTGACAGTACCACACCTGAATTCACTGAGCTCCTCGTAATATTTGTAAACTTGACTGCATGGCTAGGTGCTTGATTTTATACATCTGTAGCAATAGGTCTAAATGAAACACATGAATTCAGTGATTAAGAATTGGGTCCCTATACATTTGTGCATATTGTATAGTTGTTAAACATTTGAAATACTTTATTTATTTACTTTATTTTCAGTTTTCCTACCCATTATTTTTTCCCTCCATCTCCCTTCCAGGGCTCCATAAGTATTTAGTCAATTTGATTTAGTCTATCTAAAGTCTTTTTTTGGTTCTTGTGAAAGAATTCAGCAGAGGAACAAAACAGCACCGAAAAAATTATGGCTAACATTTGTTAGCCACGTAAATATTACATGGATATGCATGTTATACCGAAACTCTCAACTTTGATGACATCAGCGATGATGTCACCTGCTCTTCTTAAAGGCACAAACACCTCTTTCACTGCTTCCAGAAGCAGTTAGCGAGATTTTTGACTGGTTTATCAGCAAAATAATACCATGACATTATGAAGGTTTCTAGGTATCTATAGATGACAGCTTTGTGACAATTTCCCCTTTTAAGCATTTACAAACCTATATTAAAGTTTAGTAAATACTTTATTTAACCCTTAAGTACACGCTTATTGCTTGTAAATGTCTTAAGAATTTGTAAATAATTTGTTCATCATTAACTACAGGCTTAGTAATCATTTAGGAATGATTTATGATCATTTCCCCCTTTAATCATTTATAAATGTTTAAGGTTTTCCAAATAATTAGTTAGACCTTAACTACATTTTTATAAATGTTTTATTAAGAATTTGTAAATGACTTATTCATAATTAATTACAGGCTTCTAAATGTCTTATTGAGGTTTTGTAAATGATTAGTTAATGTTTAACTAAAGGCTTCTATATGAGTCATTACTGAACAGTATTATAAAGTTATACCAAACATGGTTATACAATGTTTTATTTTGTGCATTTACATGAACAGTCTAATTGTTAAATACTAGAAATATTTTTGCACATTTCAGGTGAGGGAAAGAAACAGATCTGTGAGTGTCGGGAAGGGTTGAGCTCGGGACAGATCTATTATGAAACTGCAAGTTTCACAAATATTAAAAATAATGCGAACACATTATATACCTGTACACATTTTATGATGCTAACTAATTAAAATGATTAAAATGTGCAAAACAGGCACCATGTGTTGAATACATCAAACTGTAATGACTAGTAACATGATGAAAGTCTTCAGTGGGAAAGTTCTTCTGTTAATGCTGACATTTGGAGGAATCATGGAGAAAAAAGGAGTTTGAATACCACTGGAGTAGAAGATCTAGGGCGGCTTCCGATGGCCCGGTATGGATGCCAACATTAAAGACTTGCTGGAAATTCCCTGCATGGCAGTGGACAAGCACCTAGCTACCACCACACAGCCCCTTGGTGCTACTCCCCAATTTCAACGTGTCGTTGGAGTACATCCGTGGGCCTGGACACGGTGGGGGCCCTCCCACGGTCTGCATGTGGCCATGAGCATATCCCCTTCATTGTGATCTATGCCACCTAGGACTCTATGAGTGGAGTCTGGGAGCTGTTCCGACCGTTCCTAAAGTCATCCTTCCCTTACCATGCAGGCCAGGGTGTCTCTTTCCTGAGTGGTGAAGGAAGTCTGCGGTTTCTACAAGGTCTATCACCTCCGCACATTGGTCTACGTCCCCTAGACTGAAGGCCTCATTCAAACAGATGATTCCCATTTTGCCCAAAATATTTTACTTTTTGATCTCTGCCAGCCACAGACTTGGCAATCTGCTGGTGCAAAAGTGTCTGCATGCCCCTAATTGTATGTATATATAATTGTCTTTACTCTGTGTACTTATTTTCCATGCTTTAAACTCTAGTAAAAGGACAAACATGAGAAGTTTGCAATATCCTTTTGTAAAAAGGATATTCCATAAAATACAGCACTTACGAAAGTGTTGCGCAAAGCACTGTCACATGGTTTACTGTTATAATCATCAAACATTTCTTACGTAGCATTTAGGCCTACTGTTTTGAAAGTACGCAAAAACAGATGCAGGTCCATCCGATGTTTTTATATGCGCCTTACATGCAACCAACCTCGGGCAGTCGGCAACACACTCACACAAATATGGGGCCAACTCAGACTCGCCAATTAACTTACGCGAACACGAGGAGGGCATGCGAATGAACAATCCGTGGGACCGAACCCAGGACCTTCTTACTGTAAGGCAGCAGCAGTAGGCACGGTGGGTGCCGTCCCACACCTATCGGTCATATTCGCAAATATCACAAAACGATACTTAACTCATTGACCATAGCAAAAAAAGAAAATTACATTGAAAGTATCAGTGTCACAATAGCTTAATCTGTTAATAGACTATCTCCCAATAGGACGAATAACAGCTAAAAAAAAAAAACAATAAACAGATTAAATAATTCAGTGATACCCGGAAATCAATTCTTGCAGCTCTCGACATTCGGACTAATCGACCCCTCCATGCCAGCCCCTTATTGTTGTTCTTAATATTTTCTTACAAATACTATTGTCACCGCTATCACTCATGATTATTCACTAGTAACTGTATTGATGACGACGATGATGTAAAAAAGAAAAAAAAAAAACTGGATACGCCCACCAGAATTGCCCCGATTTGATTAAAAGAGAGGAGCCATACTGCCTGGCATGTTTCTGAATATGAGTACCACTGCTACCATAAGGTACGTTACATGTATATCTGTGGTTGTCATATCTGCTGGATTCGCCGCTCCAGCAGTGGACCAATATACACAAGGCGTGGTGAGTATACCCCCCAATTAAACTTTTTGCGGACCTTTTAAAATCCAACTCTGAAAAACTAGTTAGTACTATGGGAAATCAATATACCCACTTCTAAGTTTAATGAGAGTAGCATTGCGTTAAGTCCTGTTACCAGAAACTTGACATTATATATCCTAAAGACATAAAATATGAAAATTGAAAGAGTGAAACTGTGGGATAATCGTGCTAAGCAAAGACGTATGAAATTAATGTAGCAAACAGAAGTAAAAACAAAATATATACACGTAACATTTATAAACTGTACTATAGCTATTAATCTATTTACAGTTTTTCTCGATTGCTTTGGAGCTTTCTCAAATGACAATGACCATTTGCAAAATAAGTGTAATCCCCACACCATAATGTCACTTTTGCACAGCAGAACACAATTTCTCACTGCTTTACTGACATGTTTTAGTAATTAAATGTAAATGGTTTTGCACAATTGTCATCATTTGGCATAATTTTCAGTTGCTTTAGTCTTGTTGGTCAAAATAGATTATAGTTTGCCGCTATAATAATTGTGCACCCAAAACTGTGTGTAATTGTGTATGTGATAATCTTCTTAGCCAGCATATGCAAAACAGTTAACCAAACTTTGAAAATGATATAAAAATATATTCCATAAATTGTTTTAGGTTCCCACAATATATGATTTTGTTGTTCTTGTATTGCCATTTTGCTGTTTTTGTGTTATATAGTGCTGTGTGACTTTTTTGCTTGCTATTGTACTATGTACGATAGTTTAAATACCATGTTCTCATTCATTTTCATTAAAATCAGACCCCAGTATTAAAGGCTTAGCCACCCTTTTCCTAAATCTCTAGTGACACCCCAACATACTGCATGTTATTGTTGCTACAGCTCTTCCTAAGCTAACCACAAGACCGTTGGTTTACAACATCACCACCCTTCTGTGAACACCCATATCTGGGCTTCTGATTGACACCGAGAAACCGTATCCAGACTGCTTCAGTTACTTTCATGTTGTATTGGCAAAATACCCAAAAAAACGAATTGTTCCTGCCATTTCTTTTGAGGCAACCTCATTTCATATATCCAGTATATTGTTTGGTCTCCATTCATACATTAAGATTCAAGATGTTTTATTGCCCCGTGAGCAAGAAGTGCATTGTTACACTTCTTAGTTCAAAGAACAACAAACACTATAAATGCGTGAATAGACAACAGACAATAAATATCCATACTGTGGTGAAAACAAGGAAGACTACATCTGGTTATGATCTTGTCTCATGTTGTACCATGTTGTACCAAATACTCACAGTGAAAGCATCAATTTATTCTCATGTCTTAATGTGAATATGAAAAGGATATATTTTCCAGCTGGCAAAATACCTTTGGCTGTATTTCTGGACTGCAATGTTAAAATCTTGGGAGGGGCCATGTAAATCAAAATGAGAAATTACATAGTAATCGAGCTAAGTAAAAAGCTTTGTAACCTTTGACATGCCCCCTTCAAGGCCAAAAAGTTACTGTAATTAAGACTTAACATCCAGCAAGTTCCATTGTTGCATAACAATAACTCCGATTTCAGGATGTTGTGAACGGCCTGTTGCAGGCAGCACTTCCTTCACCAAAAGAGACAACAATTTGTTTTGCTCTCACTCAATATTTGTAAACCTCAACATCTAAAGTCTCAACATTTTGCAAGCAGCTAACAGTTGTTATTCAAGCATAGAATCATTTACCATTTTATGTTTATACTCAACTCTCATATTTTGTTAAATATATATAAGCATACTATTTTTTAGCTCTTTATATTAAAGAAATGAAAAAGTTGTATTGGTTTATGTGAAAAGACTAACGTTTAAAATGTTGTATGGAGAACAGTATAGTAGTATATCAGTGTGCAAGATTGTATACTGAGCAGCGAATAGAGACATCATTAGTCATAGAATCAATAGATATATTGGAATATTGTGGTGTATATAATTTCAGAGTTGTGGTGCATGAGTCTGGACTTGAATCCGGTCTTGAGTCCACATATGAATGGGCTCGGTCTTGTCACACATTCTGGTGAATTTTTACTCAATCTTGACTTGGACTTGAAGACTCGTGACTTAGTCCATAGTATAAGTATGTCAGCAACCTGCAAGCAACTCTAGTGCATTTTCATACCACGGACCTTGATCTCCAGGGAGACACAGGTGAGAGTGAAGTTTAGGATCAGACCACAGGGCCAGTTAGTGTTCAGTGTTTGGGAGCAGGATTTTTATTTTTTTTTTTAGCAATTTTAAACCCCCATCATGCACATTTAAGTCATAAAATGCTCACAGCACTTGTCTTTCTCAGAAACAATATGTTGTTGTTGCAGTGTGTTATCCCAGTCATCAAAGATATCATAGACTACATACAGTAGTTGGTTACACAATAGATCTGCCACTGAACATTGTGTGTGTACTTTATCTAAGTTGTGTCTACTTTTAAGAAAACTACAAAATGGAAGACTGCACACACCATGAAGGGGATGGGGGAAAGCCTTCGGGAGCCCCATCCCCGGACGAGTTGAAACTGTCAGAGAGTTAATAGGGTCAGACCTATTGGGCTGGTGTGGTGCTGAGGCATCGTCTGCTGCATGGTGGCACTTGGGTCCCAGTCTGAGGCGACCCAACCAAGGAGCGTGGAAGGTAGGCGCGTGGAACGTCTTGTCTCTCCAGCACTCCTTGGTTGTCTAAGGCACTCCTTGGGTGTCTTGTATTTTGTCTCAGTATATGCTCCGACCACAGTGAGTGATGTCTTGTTGAAGGAGACATTTTACTCGCATCTTCGGTAGGTTGGTGGAGGGTGCCCACGAGGTGATACTCCTCTGGCCATGGGTGACTTCAATGCAACCTACTTACAGAGGAATCTGTATCCTGAATCTGTTCCGCATTCAGGGCGGGTGATGGAACGGTCCTTACGGATGCACTGCAGTTGTGACCTGCTGAGCCGGATACTTTGAGCAGTTGTTTAAAGTTGACCCTTCAGCTAGGATGCTGGACATCTGAGGGTCCACAATTCTTGAACTTGATCCTCCGATCAGCTGTGAACCATCCAATCTCACTGAGATTGCATGGATGGTGAATCAGCTGGAGGGATCTGTGGTATCCCGAGTGAACTTCTCTAGGCTGGTGGCAAGGCTGTCCTCTTGGCATTGCAGGCAATCTTTGCTTCCATTTGGGAGTCACGTGTCATCCCAACTGACTGGAAAACAGGACTTGTACTCCCTGTCTGGAAAGGGAAGGGTGATTGCATGGATTGCAGCAACTACGGGGGGATAACACTGCTTTCAGTGCCGGGTAAGGTCCTTGCTAGGGTCATCCTTAACTGATCACTTGCTTGCCTGTCAGTGACCGGAGCAGCCTGGTTTAATGCCTAAGAAGTCTACCATCGACTGTATCTTTGCCCTGAGGGTTCTCATCGACCACAAGCGCAAATATCGGCAGAGGTTCTTTGCAGCCTTTGTCGATTTTCATAAAACGTTCGACTCAGTTGATCGAGTTGCCCTGTGGGATATCCTGAGACTTTACGGGATCCTCCCGAAGTTTCTGGATGCCATGGCCGGCCTGTACACTGGTACTGTGAGTGCTGTGCAGAGTGGAGGGAGAACCTCTGTGTTCTTCCCAATTGATTCTGGGGTTCACCAGGGGCATGTTCTTGCTCCTACCCCATTCAATGCTTGTATGGACAGGGTATTGGGCAGGGTCGTGGGGTCCAGCAGCTGTGGGGCGTCCGTTGGTGAAGAAAGATTTACTGATCTTGACAGTGACACAGCTGCAGAGGATGCTCTCTATGGTTCCTCTGTAAAAGGTGGGGAGGATAGGAGGGTGAGGCCAGCTTTCTTTAGCCGCTGCAGGAAATGGAGACATGGCTGGCCTGTTTTGGTGGAGGTCATAGTGTTGAGTGTCCTGGTGAAATTTTATGTTATTTGCACTCAGAAGAACTTTATGCTACTTACTGTTACTGAGTCATTGATTTTCAGTGAAGCAGAATTCATACTGAAGTTCACAATTATCTCTTTAATTTTGTTAACATTTAGAGATAGAATGTTGTCTTGACACCAGTCTTTCGGCCATTTGACTCATGCTCTGTACTGGTAGTCATTGTTGTTAAGTCCCAGCACTGTTGTGTTATCTGTGAACTTGGTGATGTGATTTGAGCGATACTATGAAGCAAAGTCATGTGTCAGCAGAGTGGACAACAGAGGGCTTAGGACACTGCCTTGGGGGCACCAGTGCTCACTTTGGTGATCTCAGAGGTGTATTTTTTAAAAAATATTTTGCAGTAAGTTTTCAAAGACCAGTTCATAATAAATGTTGCCTTTTTACTTCAGGACTGGTATAATAGATTTAAGTTTTTTTTTCTACTTCTAGAAGTGACACTTCTTTTTTGTAAATAACTGTTATTTATTTGATCAGATTCTCTTTATACTGTTTTCAAGTTATTCTGACAGGTTCACAAAAATTCTTTTCAGATTGTATGGTGGTTTGATGATATATGATCTTGCTTTACAGGATTGGCTTAGTCGGTATGGATACTTGGCCCCTCCAGATCCCCACACAGGGATGCTTCAGACAATGGATGAGATTAAAAAAGCTCTTAAGGAGATGCAGAGCTTTGCTGGGCTGAAAGTGACTGGAATACTGGGTACCTTTGTTTCCCTGCTCTGTGGCCAATATCTGACTATATTTCCCCATTTTTGCCCTTCTTCAGTTCTGTCTTGCTTTTATTCTCCTGCTCCTTTTTCTGTATTAATATGAAAGTAACCAAAGTTTTGTTGTTTGATGGACACATTCCCACTGTATGGAAATACCATGTAATCCAACTTTATATTACCTGTTGAACATGTGCAGATGTATACTCAAAGTACACTACATAAATGCTTATTCTTGTTAGCAAATGATACATTGTCACTGACATCCTTTTTATTACTATCTCTGTCCTAGATGCAGATACTGTCCGCCTTATGTCTACACCACGTTGCTCTATTCCTGACATAATGGGAGCCGAAGATAAGCTGAGGAAAAGGAGACGAAAAAGATATGTGTTATCAGGGTCACGTTGGCATAAGACTGACATCACTTGGAGGTCTGTATAGCATGATTGCATTCATGAAAACTAGAGTATCACCTTCAGGATGTCATTTGTAATACTGCCCTCTCTGAGATCACCAGATCAGTTGTTGGCTGCATGGTGTCTATTAGGAATGGACCACATTTTTTCAGTTCCGATCCAATTCTGATACACAACTGCCGTAAATACCAGGAACAGGTGTGGCTCATCAGAAGCCAGATAGGATAGAAAACCTACTGGATAGTAACTCTCCAGGTCGAGAGTTGCAGACCCATGGTCTAATAGGTAGGGATCGGTGCCGATAAGATCTGAATTTCGGATTGGTACACCTTTAGTGTCTATGTTGATATTTCTGTTTTCACAATACTAAATAACAATGTATCCTTGTGTTGCGTTAATGTATGGCTATAACTTTAAAGAATTTCTTCTTGTTCCATTGCTGCCATTTCTTCATATGTTTTCTCCTATTCAGTCTCAACAGTTATCCATCTCCTCCATCAAAACTTAACCCTGAATTAGTAAAGCAACTCTTGAGTCAGGCATTCAGAGTATGGAGTGATGTCATCCCGCTGAACTTCCACTATAAGGGAGATCTGAAAGGGGAAGAGGACATCAGGGTGTATTTTGCCAGTGGTTTTCATCAGGATGGGTACCCCTTTGATGGCAAAGGAGGAACCTTAGCCCATGCATTCTTTCCATCAAATCATGAAATGGCAGGAGATACACACTTTGACGATGATGAAATATGGAGCTTTGAAGGTACAAACGTGTGTGTGTGTGTATGTGTGTGTGCCAGTTATAAGTTTGGATACACCAACCCTTAGAAAGGTCTATTTGTACTATTTTCTGCATTTTAGAATAAAGACAGCAAAACCATAAAATAACATATGCGGAATTATGTACTGACCGAAAAAGTTTTTAAAAGTGTATTTGTTGGCAAGGAGCAGCTCTGTGGATTATCTTGATTAACTGTGTCATGACTTTGGGTAAGAGATATTGCTGTTGAATTTTTCAAATGTATTGGCGCTATAATCACCACAGAAAGAATGCCATTGACTCTTATCATATTCGAGAGAAGCCCAACAATTCTATAGCCAATATCTCCAAAAGTAGGCAACTCCCAGCAGAACAACCCAGGTGGATAGATATCACTAAAGCCCCTCTAAAACATATATTTTTTAGTTTTGGGGTGAACTGCCCCTTTAACCCATAGTTTTGATGTAATAGGCTTTATTGTAGTCTGTGAGTACAAGTTGTCCGCAAGTCGAACGTTCTTAACCTGGGGACTGCCAATATAACATAAGACACAATATCACACACATTTAACTAAATCTTTATAGTGGCTGCACAATTGGTTTGTTTTGGTTCTTGCCCCATGTCACACACGTGGTTAAATACATCCGCTAAAATCCACTTTTTATTAAGGCTTTATTTGGATTTATTAAAATCCAAATTTTATCAAGGCTCTTGTTGGACATAAGTATTATTGGGCAATACTCGATAGGACACAGGTTGATGGATAAGTGTGTGTGTGTGTGTGTGTGTGTGTGTGTATATATATATATATATCTCAAACTAAAAATACATTATAAACCCACACTTGTGTATACAAATTTATTCTTTAGTCATCATTTCTTATGTCCTTCATTCTTTTATCACTTGATGAAAATACATTTATCAAAGACAGCTCCTGTTTTTGGCTTAAGGACACATAATACCTTGCTGATTGGGGACTAACATTGAATATGAACAAATGGGGCACTGTGTGGCTCTGTGGTCTTTGCATCACTGCTGGCTGGTCACTCTGATCCTGATTTGTATGTTGCTTTGGACAAAAACTTCTGCTAAATGTAAAAATGTGTATAAAATAAATGTATAAAATGTCCTGACAATAGCCAGATTATTTGAATGCTTATGATACAATATGACACATTAAATTAAATTACGCAATGTGTTCCAAATTCATGAATTTCTTTCAGATGACAGTGACAGCACTGACCTCTTTACAGTGGCTATCCATGAGTTTGGTCATGCTTTGGGACTCTCGCATTCATCCGCTGAATTGTCCATTATGAGGCCTTATTACCAAGGAGCAATAAAAGACATAAATAATTACAAACTTCCAAAGGATGACAAACTGGGCATCCAGGCACTATACGGTATGGGGCTACCAAACATCGGAAGGGTTTGTCTGTTACTCATTGTGTACCTCACACTCTGATGACTTAATTTATATTGATTACACTAATTCTTTGTCTCATATCATCATCAGATACATGTCATGATTGAATAATATGTTTAATATTTGCTGGCTCTTTTTTGATTCTCAAAGGAAAAAGTAATGACAGAGTCGCACCTGATCCCGGGATTCCTCCTATTCCTGATTGGCCACATCAGCCCAATCCTCCCCCATCAAAACCAACACAACAGTGAGCAGTGTTATTAATAAATCAAATCAAAGTTTTCTTTGCAAATGCACAACAATACCTTCATCACATACTTCACATAATTACCAACTCACCAGTGATGTCAAGAACTTGCATACCTGTTATAATAAAGACATTGGAAACATAGTTTGTTAAAATGTGTGTAAAAGTGACTGTAGTCAGTTTATATTGTTGTCTTGTATCTTGTGTGTTATGTGCTGACCAGTGGTTCCCTGTCCATGTTTCCCTTCCTTAGCCCAGACCCCTCCATTCCTGATCGTTGTAAGGGGGGATTTGATGCTGTGGTCAATATCAGAGGCGAGATATTCTTCTTCAAAGGTGAAAGTAACCTACCAGTAGTGTGTTCTTTATGAATGTAAAAATATAAGATTCATGAGTAGCATTTTCACAATTTGGGGCTTTGAAGGAACCTGTATAAATAACTACTATATTCACTATCATAGTTTTTCCTGCTTATCAATTTTAGCATTTATCATTCATCTTACTGTCTTTTAGGCCCATATTTTTGGCGGGTACGACCATCAGGTTCGCTAATGTCTTTCACTCCAGCTTTGATAAAAAACTTCTGGATTGGTCTCCCACCTGAAACCAACAAAATTGATGCCGTATATGAGAGAACCAGTGACAGCAATATTGTCTTTTTTATAGGTGAGAAAGCAGCATTATATGAATAACTGTGTAATCTGCATCTCACTTTTGTGAATATATCACTTAGAGACTGTCTTTTTCTATTTACAGGGAATCAGTACTGGGTCTTCAAAGAAACCATATCTCTTCCTGGTTACCCACACTCACTGTCTGAATGGCGTATGCAAACATCTGATGGGAGAAATGTGCAGAGAGTGGAGGCAGCATTCGTGTGGGCACGCAATGGGAAGACATACTTGTTCAGTAATGGGGAATTTTGGGGCTTTGACGATGAAAGGCAGATTGGAAGAAATATGGATGGGCAATACCCCCGTAAGACAACCCTCTGGAAAGGAGTGCCCTCTGACCCTGACAGTGTCATAAGCTGGGGAGATGGTAAAACAAATAATTATAATACAAAAACAAGACACTCACAGTAGCTAGCCTGAGGCACATTATGTATAATAATATATAAAATTATGATAGGTTTACCCAAGACCACTATATTAAGTTTAGCACCATGAAATGTACATTTAAGTGACAAACTGTCCTAACATATATAGCAAGTTGTCACTATGACCCTATAATATTAGCAGACTTATTATGTAAAAATACCATTTTTATTTACATATTTGTATTCAAATTTACAGCCATGTTTGAAGTGAAGCTAAATGAAAAGAGGGTATTGTTAAGTTTGGCATCGAACCTAAAAGACTTGGAAAAGAAAACATGAGAAGTGTAGTCAAAATTGAGAGCCTGAGAAAGCCCACCTGTAACATGCTATTAACCATCTGCTTCCTGTTTTTACTACATTTTCTTTGTATCTTCTGTTCCTAATGTGATAACAAGCTTCTTTTTCTCACCTGCTTCTTAGGAGATCTGTATTTCTTCAAAGGAAACTCCTATTGGATCCTAAAGAATGGGGAAATGAACCACGAAGCCATAATTAGCAAATCTGTAGCGGTTGATTGGCTGCAATGTCCCAAACCACAAATGCGCGATGAATGCGACTGTCCTTTGGGTGCAGCTTTCATGCCCCAAATCTCTTTTTGGGTTATCTGGATATCTATAGTGAATATTTGTGTTTTTATAAATTAAATGAAGAGAAAAACAGTGCGATGTTGTGTGTCCAGTAATGTCAATATAGCATGACAAAAGAAACAGTTTCTGCTGTGCAAATTTCATGTCAGTTGACCAAAGATAGGCCAAGATATCAGTCCCCATCGTGCTTGGTGTCTTCACTACTGAATTTGATAGACTGTAACGGACAAATGATTTTGAAATAAAAAATCTGTCAGAAAACTCATGAGGCTTTCTCTGAAGATCACCTGTGCAAAATTTGGTGAAGATTCAACAAGGGTTGTTACTGCTGAAAACTTGTCTGATTAAATGGCAGAAGGAAAGGTAACAGATGTCCTACGATATTATGAAAGCATGTCTTGTTACATATTAAAACACTGGTAAGGATGCTAGAATATGATGTTTCACAAAGGTTATGGCTGTAAATGATAAAAATCCTAGGGTTTTATTTAACACCATAAGTAAGGCTATTACTCCCTCAAACCCAGTTTATTTGGATTTGTCTCTACAACCAGTGAAATTGTGTCGACTGATTGACTGACTAGACTTCAAATCACACATGACATAGGGTGCCCCCATCTCCCCCTCCGGGAGACGGAGACTTGGCTGGCCCCAACTGACATCGGTGGCTGCACCAGGACTTGAGTATCCAGGTTGGCATATATCTCGGGCTGAGGCGGGGACAATCGGTTTATCCAACCCAATCTGGCAGCAATCGGGGAGTTGGCCGGGCAGTGACCAGGGATACGGGAATTAGCCGGGCAGTGATGAGGAGGGCATCGCTGAGGAACTAGGAGATGGGGTGGGCACCGATGGAGTACCTGGAGACAAGGTGGGTGCCGTCAGGAAACCAGGAGATGAGGTGGGAGTCAACAGCACTGCAGGTACGAAGAACACCAAGGGACTGCCAGGAAAAAAGGGTGCACCAGTGGGAGCCAGCATGCTGGACAGCTGCAGCAAGAGGTGGGGAGCTGGCATACTGGACCACTGCGGCAAAAGGCAGGGAGCCCGCATGCTGGACTGCTGTGGCAAGCAGCGGGGAGCAGCGTAAAGAACAGCGGGTTCTGGCTGCTGGAAGCCAGCAGACGGTGCAGCGGGTTCAGCCTGTGGAAAGCCAACGGGCAGAGGCAAACCCTGTTGAAGGACGACTAAGGGCTGAACTGTGTCTCACTGTGGAGAGGCGGTGGAACCTGGAAGATGAGATTGCACTCCCTCAAGTTGCAGTTGCATTTTTTTCATTAGATGCCAGACTTTCTCCACCTCCTGGGGATCCACGTCTGGGGTGAGTCCTGACAGCACTTTCTCCGCATACAGGAGGAGTGCTTTCACCTCAGGGATCCAGCATTTTATGGGATCACATCTCCACTCTAGGTGGTTGTCAAGGAGGGTGAACCCCTCTGTAAGTAGGGAAGGTGGCTCTGGTGGGTCCTGCAGCTCTGGTGACCCCTTTAGTCTTCGGATCCAAGGCACGTGGTGTATCCACTCAGCCAGATGATCAAAGCTGGGGCAGAGGGACAGGCTGTTGGGGCTTTTTGAGAGTTAATTTACTGTATCGGATTTCAAGGGTGAGGGAAGGCAGAAAGAACCACGAATGGGGAATATCCCCAAAGGGAACTTTATTTGTATACAACAGAGAATAGGACAGGTCCTTCTGTGGACCTGGTGGGAACTGGGGTAATGACAGGGAACAATGACAAAACTGGGGAATACAGGGCTAGGAAGCACATATATACAAGACTAATGAGGGACTGACACAATTCTGGTGTTACCACATTAGGGTTGGGGAAAACGAGCAAAATACATCTGGGATGAATTAAGAGGGCTCCAGAGGGCCAGCAGTGACCCCTGCTGGCCATACGGGGGATAGACCAGACAGGTTGTGACATTTACACCTATATCAAAACTACCTTTCCTTGCCAAGGTTTCAGAACACAACAGAAAACAACATCACAGTACATAAACTGCCCTTGTTAGAGATTTTAATTAAGAACAGAAGCTTTGGTAGTGACAGCTCCAAGAGTGTAGAATGCCTGACCTTTACGCATACCCTGTGAAAATCTATACCTTTTGTCATATTACACCCTGTAAAATAAGGTAGTATTAAGTAAAGCTGTAAAGCAGTAATACATCCAATTTTTAGGTGTATGCACACATTATAGCCCTCATTGCCAATGTGAAAATAACATTCAAAAACTTTTTTCACAATTATTAAAAAACATTAAAACAATTATTAAACAATTATTAAAATTTGTGAAATACCTGGTTTTGTGAAGTGATCAGCCTCTTAGAACGTACCAATCTAAACTTGCTCTGAACAACCAATCAGATGCCAGATCAAACATTAGGCTACTTTCCCCACCTGACATCAATTCTAGTGGTTTTGATTACCTCAGAATAAAACCCTGCTATCTCTTGAAGATTTCACTACTAGTAGTGCAAGTTTCTGAAAAGAATTCAACATGGTTGGGGAAACATGGTGTTTTAAAGTTGTAGAAAGACACAAATTAACTAAAGGCTCTAAAAACATTTCAAAAGCTTTAGCTATCTGTCTGAGTGCTGTTCAGAGCATCATTAAGAAGTGGAAGATGTATTGCGCCACCAACACTGTGCCTAGGTCATGCTGTCCGTCCAAACTGGGTGACTGAGCTAGAAGGGCATTGACCAGAGAGGCTACCAACAGGCCAAAGGCAACTTTGAAGGGCTTACAAGGCTTCATGGCTGGGAATGTTTGATCTGTGCATGTGACAACAATCTCTCAAGCTTTACACAAAGCTAGCCAATATGGAAGGCAAAAAAGAAACCTATTCTGAAAAGTGCCACATTCAGTCTCGTTTGTTCTATGCAAAAACACACCTGGGAGATTTTGCTGCCATGTGGAAAAATGTGCTATAGTCAGATAAAACAAAAACTGAACTCCAAGCATTGTGTTTGGCGAAAGGCAAACACAGCACACCATCCAAAAAACAGCATATTGAAGCATAGTGGGGGCAGCATCATGCTGTGGGGGTGTTTCTCTTCAGCAGGAACTGGGTGATTTGGTCAGGATTGAAGAGAAAATAGATGCTGCCAAGTACACTCAAATTTTTGAGGAAAACCTGCATCTCTCTGCTAGACAGCTGAAGAAGGGTAGATCATTCACCTTGCAGCATGACACCGATCCTAGACATACCACTAAAAGAACAACACAGTGACTTAAGGATAGGAAGGTGAATGTCCTTGAGAGGCCAAGCCAGAGCCCTAACTTAAATCCAAAAGAAACTCTGGATGTATTTGCAGAGAGCAGCCCATTGCTGCTCACCACAAAATTTGACTGAACTCGAACAATTGTCCCTAAAAGAAAGGGCAAGTATTCCCCAAGCTAGGTGTGCAAAGCTGGTACAGACATATCCAAAAAGATTGATGGCTATAATTACAGCAAAAGGTGGCTCAAATAAGTATTAAATCAGAGGATGGATGACTTTTCTCACCCTGTCATTCTAGTTTTTAATTTTGTAATTCAGTTTCTGAGCTTTTCACTTTCATTTCAATAGTTTTATGTTGTAAGGCAAATTTGTAAATATAGCTGGTAAAAGTTTTTTTGAGAATGGATTTTGATTTCACGATTGTACGACAAATAAAGTAACTGTTTCAAAAGGGTATTGCCACGCCCTGCCTACTTGCCCTCCCATTTTCTCCCTAGGGTGGCCCTAACGAGCCACACGTTATGCGTTTGTCTTACCTCTTATTCCTGCCCTTGTGTGATTCACTTCTGCTGCCTCTTATTTGCTCTCTTGTTAGTTCTTGTTACAAGTGCTTCCCAGTCCTGTACTCCCTAGTCCTAACATTAATGTTGCTGCTCCTGTTAGCCTGTGTTCATCCCTGTTAATGATCCCCCTGTGATTCTGTTATTTTTTGGCCTGTTGCCTTTTTGTTAATATAACCCCTTTTGGTTACCTTGATTCCTGCTCCTGTGTTCTTCACCCCCCTATGCCTACGGCCGTGACAAGTGATCTTAATGGTGCCTTGGTTAGAAAAAAGCATTGCGCTGCTTCATTTGTGGATCTATCTAAGGCATGGGTGTCAAACTCCAGTCCTGGAGGGCCGGAGCCCTGCTCATTTTTGGTTTTCTCCTCATTTAACACACCTGATTCAACTCCTTGTGCTAATTACCACATAGCTCAGGAGCTGAGTCATTTGTGGTGGAACTAAGCTACACAGGGATAAGGCGTTTGATCTAAGGCGTTTGATTCAGCGGACCATAAATTATTGCTAAACAAACTCAGGAAGGTTGGTTCAGTTCAAATGCAATTAAATGGTTCAGCAATTATTTTTTAGATTGAACAATGTGTTTATGCAGAGGGCCACAAATCTGATTGTGTTGAGATAACCAAAGGCGTCCCGCAGGGTTCCATATTGGGGCCTACTCTGTTCTCTATTTTTATAAATGACCTGAGTAAGTTCAAACAAAAACACATCTCTATGCTGATGACACTGTCATTTATACACATGCTCTCTCTATAGTACAGCCAGTGCAAGAGCTCCAGGCGGCATTTCAGTCATTACAAGCTACCCTGCTGAGTTTAAAATTGGTTTTAAATGCTCAGAAAACAAACTTCATGGTTCTCTCAAAAGATTGTTCACAAGTGCTTGATGTTAGGATTCTCATAATTGATGGTAAATCCATTGAAAGGGATTGAAGATTTTCATTGAAGATTTTTATTTTAGAAATAAGTCTTGCTTTACTGTCAGTGCCAAGAAATAAACTTGTTGAAGCTATTTTTTGCCTGTGATTGATTATGGTGACGTATTGTATATGCATGCATCCTCCTCCACTTTATGTAGTCTTGATTCAGTATATCACATCTCTGTGCATTCTTTATGATTGGGTGGGCTGGACATCATTGACCCCTGACAGAAAACAGCATTGGTATATTTTTATCTATACCGGGTAAATTGCCAGCTTACCTCTGTAACCTATTCTGTCTCAGCTCAAGTAGTTACCAGCTATGCTCCTCCAAGTGGTTATTTTATACTGTACCCTGGGTTTTGACCAATTTGGGGAAAACTGCCTTTTCTTACATTTAGCAGATGCTCTTATCCAGAGCAACTTACATTGCTCTAAAGGTTAAGGGTCCTGCTGAGAGACCTAATGATGATAGAGCCAGAGGCGGGACTCGAACTCACAATCTCTTGGCCCAGAGACAAGCCTCCTAACCTCTAGACCACCAGCACCACCATGGTTGGCATTGCACCAAGGACATGGAATAATCTGCAGAACGACAAAAAATTAGCCAAATTAATTTCCATTGATGAATTTAAGGGCATCATAAAGAATTTGGCAAAGGAGACATGTAATTATTTTTCCTGAGAGATCAGTGTGCTTACAGTATGTAACTGTGAATATGTTGTATTTTTAACATGTTGTAAGTTTGTACGGCTACTACCTTGGCCAGGTCTCTCTTGTAAAAGATACTTTTAATCTCAATGGACCTGCCTGGTAAAATAAAGGTAAATAAATGTATGGGCGGTCGAGGAGGTTTGGTGCATACTGATGGAAGCAGAAGGCCACTGCTACGCCTGGTCCAGGGGAGGCCGGTGCGGTGCCTGGCCCAGGTGAGTTTTCTGTCGCTCACCCTCAGACCTTTCTAGTCCAGAGAGGATTCCGTTTGTGCCTCCCAGCCCCATGAGGGCTGTACTGCGCAAACTTGAGTCAGTTGCCCCCTCTGTGTTTTGCCCCCCCCCAGATGCCCTGGCTGTGCTTCGCTTGTGCTCCCGGCTCCCAGCCCAGAGAAGGCCACTTCACCCACGCTTCTGAGTCCACCCTGCCTGTCTCCAGGGGTTCTGGCTCCTCTCAGCTCTACCCATCTCCAGGAGTTCTGGTTCCATCTTGAGGTTCCACTGGATCCTGCCTCGCTGTCCCCTGAGGTCCCATCAGATCCTGCCTCGCTGTCTCCTGAGGTCCCATAAGATCCTAACTCGCTGTCCCTTGAGGTCCTGTCAGATCCTGCCTCATTGTCCCCCGACGTCCCGTCTCATCTCTTGCTGTGGCTGCCAGCTTGACGCCCGACTTCCATGCCACCGCCAGCCTAGGGGGGATGGGCCCAGAGGAAAATACTTCAGAAGACATGGAGTGGGAACCTTTGGGCTTGGATCTCAGTCCTGCTCGGCCCAAGACTTGGGCCGCTTTGGTCCCAGGGTCCAGGGCCATCACCAGGGGGTCCAGGAGAGAGGCTGGCTGAGTATCTGTCTCCTGTAGAGGGAGATGGGGGCACACCATCAGAGGTGGTTGTTCCAACTCCCATCTGCCCAATGTTGCAGGCCCAGGCATCTCTCCTGTTGTAGCCTGGAGGGCAGTAACCTAGACACCTTCCTGTTCTTGCTCCTGTTTTCAGGGTCCTTCATCGCCCTCGGTGGTACCCACCTGCCCCAACGTCCTAGTGACATCTCTTTGTATTGATCCCTGTTTTTGTCCTGTAGTTTCTGCAACGTTGTCCAGCCCTGACCCTGTGGGCCCCTCAGCACCCTTTGGTCCTGGCCCTGTGGTCTCCTCAGTGTCCTTTGGTGCATTTCTGTCCAGGCTCTACAGGCCTCTCAGCACCCTTCAGTCCCAGCCCAACGCGTTTCAGGGCACCACCTACTCCCACCGATCATTCGGGGCCTGAAAGGTCCTGGCTCGGTGCCCAACATCCCGGGACCCAGAAGACCCCCTCTGCTTAACTCATTTCCCAGTTGTTAAACTCCCTTCTAGATCCTCTTGCCCTGTCCTTGATCTTCCTCTGGCCTGTCTCCCCTGTGCAAGATGGAAACCACTCATAAGCCTTAAGAAAAGAAAGGCTAGATTGGACTTCACAAAAAAACATCTAAAAAGCCAGCAGAGTTCTGGTACAGCATTCTTTGGACAGATGAAACCAAGATCAACCTGTATCAGAATGATGGAAAGAAAAAAGTATGGAGAAGGGCTGGAACAGCTTATGATCCAAAGAATACTGCATCATCTGTAAAACATGGTGGAGGCAGTGTGATGGCTTGGGCGTGTATGGCTAACAGTACCACTGGGTCTTTAGTGTTTCTTGATGATGTGACACAGGATAGAAGCCGATTGAATGCTGAGGTGTTCAGAGACATCAAGTCTGCTCAAATCCAGCCAAATTGATTGGGCGGCATTTCATAATACATAAGAACATATGGAATTTACAAACGAGAGGAGGCCATTCAGCCCATCAAGCTCGTTTGGGGAGAACTTAACTAATAGCTCGGAGTTGGTAAAATCTTATCTAGCTCTGATTTAAAGGAACCCAGGGTTTTAGCCTGCACTACTTGAACAGAAAGACTATTCCATACTCTAACTCGACGGTGTGTAAAGAAGTGTTTTCTCAAATTTAGTTTAAAATGTTCTCCTGCTAATTTGCACCTATGGCCACGAGTTCTAATATTTAAACTAATATTGGCTGACCATTTGGCTGAACAGCATCCAGACCTGTTAGAATCTTATATACCTGGATCATGTCCCCCCTTAAACTCCTTAAAGTCCAGGAATCATTCTTGTAGCCCTACGTTGCACCCTTTCCAAGGCATCAATGTCCTTTTTAAGGTATGGTGACCAAACCTGCACACAATATTCTAGGTGGGGTCTTACCAAGGAGTTATATAATCGTAGCATCACCTCCCTTGACTTAAACTCCATACACCTAGAGATGTAACCCAACATCCTACTGGCCTTTTTAACTGCTTCCCCACACAGGCGAGAGTGGGACATGGAAGCATCAACATACACTCCAAGGTCTTTCTCATAATCAGCTACCTTTATTTCAGCGGAACCCATAAAATATCTGTCCTTTATATTTCTGCTCCCTGCATGGATTACCTTACATTTATCTGCGTTAAATTTCATCTGCCAGGTATCAGCCCAGTCACTAATTAAATCAAGATCCAGTTGTAGCCTCTGTGCTGCTAGTTTAGTATCTGCTACACCACCCACCTTGGTGTCGTCTGCAAATTTAACCAGTTTACTATAAGCACTGGTGTCAATATCATTAATGTAAATTAGGAACAGTAAAAACTGAACCCTGCAGTACCCCACTATGAATGCAGGCCCTCTGTGACATTGTGCCTCTAATAACTACCCGTTGCTTCCTGTCTGTTAACCGGTTTGCGATCCAAACTGCTACAGTTCCTAAAACCCCTGCAGCTTTGAGCTTAAGCAAGAGCCGTTTGTGGGGGGCAACATCTACCTCTACCTGTCCTAAATCCATGTTGGCTATCCCTCAGAATGTTATTTGAATCCAGGTAATCTACCATTTTCCCTTGGATCATAGCTTCCATTACTTTTCCAGTTATGCAAGTTAAACTGATTGGCCTATAGTTTGCTGGATTACTTCTATCCCCTTTTTTGAATATGGGTGTCATATTAGCACAATAAATAATTAGTAATACAGCACAGTATTTCCCGGAAAGTCTTGTCATCTTGGCTTCTACTCCATACTTGTCCCATACTCACCAATCCGTCAAGTTTTTATTAATACTGAATGGATCACCTGGTAATGTGAAAGTTAATGTTTTTTTACCTGAACGTCTTTGTTGTGACATGTTGGACTGAAACTACACCCATTCATTTATTGCACATTCCACTTATATGACAATTTGCAGGTTCTTTCCCCACCGACTAGGTGGTTACTTGTAAGTGAACTTTTTACAACCACACTTCATGGAGGGGGAGGGGGAGAACGCGATTCGCAAATGGGAACAGGAACGCGTTCGGGTAGAATCCGGCAGAAATGGAGTACTGGTTACATCAACCATCGTGTAGTGTTTGTCAGTTTAGTACTTTACTGTTGAGAAGTAATGAAACATAGTAACCGGTGTAACACACAAGGACTGACGCAAATATTTGTAACTATATGTTCCATTTTTATAATAGGTCGCCAAAAAGTTAAACAAAAAAAAATCTAAAATAGTCAAAGCATAAACTAAACAATATAAAAAGCCTCGAAATACAACTCTCTTTTAAAAAGATGATCGTGTCAAGGCAAATGTAAATCTTGAGATGCAATATCCTTGAAATAAATGTTACACGTAAATCACAGAGGCCTACATATGAACAATAATGAGACGCAGTTAGGGGCGAATGTTACTAGCAAGGGAAAACAAAGGGAAGGGAAGAGGAGTGGTCAGCTGGACTGTGGAACAGGGCTCAGAAGCCTGACTCAGGAAGGGATTTGAGGGGAAGAGGGAGGGATCTGGCGGGCGGGCAGGGGTTGCTGTGAGTGACTCGGCATTCAGGTGTGGCCTGCGGCGTCCTTCTCCGGACCGCTCTGCATTTTCCCCGAAGCCCGAACTTCCCCGCAGGCCTCTCCCGACAGTCCTACGCGAAAAAGCAGCGCTGCTTCTCCTGTCTCTTACCCGGACGGTGACGTATGACGATCGCAGTCTTACTTCTAAAGAACGGTTATAAAGTGTTTCCTCAGTAACGCCATTTGTTAGATATTTAACGAATAACTGCTCGGTGTCCGTGTCGGAACAATGTATTGTTATTTAACTTAATAGCAGGCAGGAAATACGTGTGTAGTGTTGCTAGTTGACGATCGACGTAAAAAAAAAAAGTTCTGTTGTCGTGTTAAGTTAAACGTTACGTTAACTTTGCTTTCTAACAGAATGGCAGTATTAGCCTGTCATACTCGCACAGATTTGTCCTAAAGTATTTTGTTGAGCGCAGTTACAAGAAAAATAGAAACCGTTCGTTTGTCGGGGCGTTTGGTTAAGACATACAAAATAGGAACCGAGAGTAAAATGCGCCTTACTGGTGTTACCGAGTGGTTGACATATGCTTTGAGTACGTATGTGATCATATCTCTTCTACATTCCTGCAGTGAATATTATCAGTGCTAACATCGGCTTGTTATGCTTGTCCAGGAAACACAAAAGTGAGGGATTGACGCATTGAGCGAAAGAAGAAGCTCGATTTCATCTTTATCCGCCTTGCAGTGGAGGAAAAGACGCGCGGAACTAACCATTTGTTAACCGGAATGGAGGAAAACAAGAAAGCCTGTTAAGAAAGTGCATTTTGTTTCGGGGTCGCTGAGATTGTGATCATTCCAGAGATTGTAGGATGACTGAAGTCAAAAGAGGGAGAGAAAGAGAAGAGAAAACAAAGAAGACTAAACTAAAAGTTTAGACTTTCATGTACAATAACTGCTGGGAATTTAAAACGCACTTTTTATTTTTGGTATGACAGGAAAACAAATGTAAGAGTTTCAGTACTTCCACTTACAAAGTTGTATGGTATGTGGAAAACATATCTTTGGTTAAAAACATTGAGGCCTGAATGACTGGTGTGAGCTGGGAAGAGCTGAAGACTGGAGAATTTAAGATGTTTTGTTGGACAAATTACTGATGACCATAACTGGAATAAACAGCATATGAATTTCAATGGATCACACGTATGCGATAACTGGAACCTTTGTCTGTCTTGCTGAAACTGGCAAAAGCAGCGTGGGAAGTTAATACATGGATGTGGAGAAAATGCAATAGATTTACCTCAACAGAAAACAGGAAGTAACACTTCTCAGCAGTGTTTTGGGAATGCACAGAAATGGACAACTTGAGCGCTAAGCAGATGGGCCATTGTAGCATGGAGCTGTAGATTAAGTAGTCTGAACTGGAGGTCAGGAGGCACTGGATTTGGAATCATACACAACTGGAATTCCCCTCTGTGGATGAACTGTCTTTGAAGGGGAATGGCCGCTAAGGATTACAACCATCTCTTCAAGTTGCTCATCATTGGAGACTCCAGTTAGTGTCTTACGTCTGGGAGTGAATACAACCCTTTCATGTGAAGTTGTTTGGAGTTTGTAGGAATTCTTGTATCGGTTTTTATTGTTTGGTAAATTTAGATGGCATAAGCAGAGTGGGTCAAGTTTAATGTTGAAGGGGGCAGAATTATTAATGCTAAAGCTTTTTTATTTGTATCACAAGGCTAGTGCATATGCTTTGGTGTGTTATATTCATATCAACATTATTTTAAGCATGACAGCAAACAGCGTTTCTAGCAGAAAATCCAGATCCGCTAAGTTCTTAGTTTGTCATTAAGTTACAAAAAAGTTCATCTCGTGCATGTTGGATTAAAGTTAACTTTGTTGAAGTGCATTAAATGTCATATCAATTAATTTCTGGCTAACATTTGTAAATGTTTATTTATGTATTATACTCGGAAAGCATACTGGAAAAATTTAAAGAAGTAAAACTAGTACTCCAGCACAGTGTACTCTAGGCAATGAGCAGAGAACTGTTTGATAGTTTTATTGGCTGATACTTGTTTTTATCCCTTTTTTCATTTGCTGTTGCTGTTCTTTGTCCTTTTCAGATGTGGGGAAAAGCAGTCTGTTACTACGATTCGCAGATAACACTTTCTCAGGTGATTATTAAGTCCCTGTTCGTTCATCAGCTCTAATGCAGGAAACATGGCGGTAGTCTAAAAAATTGCTTTTGTCTTTCTATGCTATATAAATTGTTGAATCTCTTGTTTGTTTTTTGGATGATATATAATTGCAAGACATCATTTTTGTTAAACACCCAGCTGAATGAAAGGGTAAAATATTTAAATGCTTTGGACTAGGAAGCTCCAGTAGGGCTTCATCCTGGGGTATGAGCTTCCAAACTTCAGGTCAAAAGTACATCCTTAGACACAGGGCTGGAAATTAAGCTCACCCACTCATCTGAGGTGAGTCATTTAGATGAAAGGAGAGTACAGGAACTGAATACTAGCCTACTGGCTAGTAAGAAAATGCATGTTGGACTACATTTTTACTGATCTAGCCCATTTGGGTATAGCAAAATTCTTAAGTTTCTCCCTTGCTTAGACAGCATACTGCCTGTAGTCCTGACAATTTATGTTCTATCTAGGCAGCTATATCACCACAATAGGAGTCGACTTCAAGATCCGCACAGTGGACATTGATGGGGAGAGAGTCAAGCTGCAGATATGGGACACTGCTGGACAGGAGAGGTTCAGAACAATCACCTCCACGTAATCACTCTCAACTCCTTTTATAATTCTACAGTAAAAAAAATCTTTGGGCCTGTAATGGCAGTATCGTCTGTAATTTTGTATTGTGAATAGGATAACCAAATATGCACTTCTTAGCTATAAGAATGAAAGAAATTCTTGCGGTTTTCCATATTAGCGAGTATTAGTACTTCACTTGTGTTAACAAATGCTGTAATTCTCTTCTGATGATGTGCTTGGAATTTCAGTCAGGCTTTATTTTGTAGACAAACCTCTGGAGTTGGGTAGGGCATACAATATAGAATAAATTTGATTTACCATTCTTCTGCATTGCATTGGTCACCGCATGTTTTTCTTATCTTCATGTCTTTATATTATGGGTTAGAAAAACTGGTATGAAAGAAACAAGTATTTTCTTAAAATTTTTCCCGGATCTTGCTGTGTGGAAACACCTACTAGAAATAATGCCTTTAACCAAATTGGTTCAAACTAAAGGGAAAAAACAACTTTTAAACATTTAACGAAAAAAGGAAGCTGTCACTTTACACTGTGTAACAGGAAAGGCTGGGAGTTTGTATTGTTCTGATGCTTTTTTTTAAACACACTTTCTCTTTTGTTTGCAACCTCATGTCATCTTTCATTTGGGACTGATTCTTCTTTTCTTGCTCTCCTAGGTATTATAGGAACACTCATGGTGTGATTATTGTATATGATGTCACAAATCCAGAGTCCTTTGTAAATGTCAAGAGGTGGTTGAATGAGATCTCTCAAAATTGTGACAGTGTCTGCAAGATCCTAGGTAAGCTTTTGCTTTTGAAACATAATGTATTGATCTGACAAGAAGGGATTATTCTACAATATTCAGTGTGTGTTTTTTTTTTTTTGCTTACTTTTTAAGTGGGAAACAAGAATGATGACCCTTCAAAAAAGCAGGTGGATTCACAGGATGCTCAGCGCTTTGGGGAATCTGTTGGTGTGAGAGTCTTTGAAACAAGCGCCAAGGAAAACATTAATGTAGAAGAAGTAAGTTGGTATCTGCACTTATCTTGTCCTCAGGTGTGGCTTTACCACTGAACCTATCATTCAGTGATCTGCCAGTCAGTTGTTTTATATTGACAGTATTAAAGGGAGACTTAGCTGACCTACATAAGTATTTTTTTCCCTCTAGAACCTGCTATTACATTTAAAAAAACATAACCTTTTAAAAATAAGAAATGCAAAATACAGCCTTATATAGTTATAATATAGAAAATAAGATACAACAAACTATTAGGTTGCTAACGCCTGTGAATAAAAATTCTGTTGTGCACAGCAATGTTCAAGGACAGGTATGAAGTTGTGAGGTGAGCCTCGAAGACTAGTTATATTGTACCATGATTAAGCAGTCATAGCATTTATTAAACTCTTTATCAAAATTATATGGATAACATATACAATGGTAACTGAAATTTTACTGCTGGGGAAGTGGTGATGACATCTGTTTTCTTGCTTACAGATTATTTTCCAAAAGGGCCATTCATGACTACAGCGTTACATAGAAGGAGCTTGTGCATATATGTCTTGTGATTTGTATTTTCCTAACTATTTAAAGGGAAAATGTATTAGAACAAAGCCATTTTGTTTACACACAGGATTCTGGGTATTTGCAATAGGTTTTAGAGCAGTGACTTGAAGTTGTTTTTTTTTTTTTTTTAAAGTCACTATAGTCCCAAACTCTGGAACACTCTCCCAGAAAACATGAGAGCTACTGAAAGTCTTTGTACTTTCAAAACTAGGCTGATATCTTTCCACATTGCATATAATAATCTAGAATAATCAGTTATTTTATGTATGTATTATAATAAAGTTATTTTATTCATTTATTTGGGAGAAGGTAGGGGCTAGTGTCCCCATTGAGGTTAGGGCTAGAGAGGGTGGTCCCCTACAGAGACCAGGGAGGGTTAGAGTCCCACATTTTTGGTATTAATAATAATAATAATAATATTATTACTAACTACTAGGGTAGTTTTAATAATATAAAAAAACAGATTCTATTTTTAATTTTCTGTAATTATTTTTATGCTTACTTTAATTCCTTTCTTCTAATAAAGACTAAAGCACTTTGCAAACTCTGTGGTTAAAACAGTACTGAATGACTGATTGAAGACTGAAAGTTATTACAATTTAGCAATAAAATATTGGTACTCTGATGATAAATATTGAAACATTGGCTTGGATGTCTGCCTCTTGCTTGCATCATGCTGTTATGTTTTTGTGTTTCTGTGTATTTCCAGATGTTCATGGCGTTCACTCACATGGTCCTGAGAGCGAAGAAACAGAGCCAGATCCGGGTGGAGAGGGAGCGCGAGAGAGAGAAAGACACTGTCAACTTCAACTCTCAGAGAGACCGAGACAGAAGAAAGAGAGGGAAAAAGTGTTGCTAATTAGCTCGAGGAAACTAACACTTAGACACTGACACTGAAATCATGTGGACAGAGAAATTATATTGACTTAACCACTGTAATACTCTGAATATTTTCAATGTCTTATGAATGTTTTTTTTTTATTATTAAGAAACAATGAAAATTTGATGTTAATATAACACGCAATAGTTATCAACTGGAATCTATAGTGTGACCTTAAGGTTGCATGTTTAATTGATTAACCATTGTTGCACTGCTGCAGAACTGAGTAACTGAAGTGTCTGATAACACCTGTAAAGTTTAAAGAGCTTAAATAAAGTATGAAGTTAAAGTCCTTCTGACCCATTAACTTCTCACCATCCCAGTACAGCCTGATCTTCTGAACGGAGTTGCCCTTGTTATCACGTGGCTAATTTTTCCCTAAAATATGTCCTGCCCCCCCCAGCTCCAGCTTCGTGTGAAAGGTCATACACTTGTAGTAGCACAAATGTTGTGAGTGGTGCAATTCTGTGTTCATTTTGATGCCCCATTTCTCAGATTTGACACTCACAAATGTCTTGGGCACTGAATACTCACAACTCTTGGGGTGTGGATTCAATTCCCACCTTAGGCTGTGTGTGTCAGGATGGCATGTTTTTTTGCATAATTCCCCTGCAAACTATGGTTTCATATGCGATTAGATGAACCTATCTTTCTAAATTGCCTGTTTGTGTGTGTTGTGTGCACGGGAATGGAATTCTTATCCAGGGCAGGGGCGGAGCCCAAGGGGTGGCAGGGGTGGCAATTGCCACCCCCAGTGCCACCCCGCTGGAAATGGTAAACATTAAAATATACCAATGAGGAGATCGGGCGAAGATTTGAGCAGAAAACTGTAATTTCCTAGTGCCCCTGAACACATCCCGACGCAGCAGTGCCCTGCGCGTGCTGCTTACTGACATGTCATTGGCTAAAAGCTCTGGCAGTGGCACGCGTTCCTGCATGATCCAAAACACACCCACGGTATTGATAACAGCAGGAGTTAGGCAGGTATTTATAACATATTACACTGTATTACCTTCCTAATGGAAGGTGGTCACACACTTGCAGTACATAAAAAATAGCAGCATGAAAGCGTTGCGCACTGTCTGCTCCATGTCTCGTTTAAATTAGCCACGAGCCTTCAGATATACATCGTCTTTTAGACAGCGTCTTTGTACGTATGTATGTTTTAGTGCACATGCTGAATTATACTGTTGTTTTATTGTTTTAGCAAAGCTAGCCCTTCCTTGAAGTCTGTGTGGTAAGTGTATATAGTGTATATGTGGAGAACCAGTCATTAGTTTTCTACTGCATGTAAGCAGGCTATGCATGTCATGTTAAAGCTTTGAATTAACTTCACTATACTGTAATCTGAGGGTTTAATTGGCTGCTGAGATTCATTAATTTAATGTATTTTAATTTAGTAATAGATATCTCAATTAGTTAAGTTGTAATTAGTTAAGTTTGTGTAGGCTCATTGCATAACATGGGTAAGTGTATGTGCCTACCACTTGGTCCTTTTGGTGCACAATATCCTCTGCTGGATATGGGGGGTTGAGTGCCATTTCCTTCTAACTCTGGCTTACTGTCTCCCTCCTCAGAGGTCTCACCCTCATCTCTCCCTGAAACTTAAATGTAAAATATGCATAAATAGACACAATAAAAAAAATACAAATTTAAAAAAGCATCAAACATTTACAAACTCGATGTTTATTATGAGTGTGTACGAGAAAAATATTTTTTTCCTTCATTTATCATATTTATATGGACCCCTCTGAGAAACCCTTGCTCACCCTTTGGCCACCCCTTAAATAAATGTCTAGCTCCGCCACTGATCCAGGGTGTCTTCTGCCTTGTGCCCTGGTTCCTGTGATACACTTCAGAACCACTTCACCTTACGACCTGGATAAGTGGTTGTAAGACAAACAAGTGAAATTATCATTATAATATGCAAATTTCACTTCCATGTATCTAAATCCTCAGGACGTATTACACCTCGTATTTCCCGTAACACCATGCACACGCTAAATGTATTTACGCTCGCACGGTTCAACCGTAATCTTTTTTTTTTAAGGAATGATTGCAATTGTGTAGAGTATACTCCATAGCAGAAAGTGACTAGAAATTCATATTGTTGTAATGAGTTCAAGCAATCGCCAGACGGCGGCAGTGCGCAACACTTGAAGAGGGTTGTCGACACTGCGCACTTTTTGACTGTTGGGGAGGGGGGTTGTATATCCCCAGTATTAAATTTGGCTTCATTCTTTCACCCGCCCAAGACATAGACCTTTATATACGAACAGTTGCCCCCCCCCCCCCAATATGAAACACCCTCCGATGCCGCTGATGATTCACGTAACGCTGTAAAGTTTATCCATGCATTCATATAGGCTTGCCACCTGTCCCGTTTTTCTTTATTTCTTGTGAAAATGTACTTCTAATTTTGTGTTGCATAGTTTGAAATAAAACCTCCCTTCATTGCACTGTTGTTCTTTTAAAAGTAAAATAATTTCGTTTATATGTCAAATTCTGTCTGTAAACGGTAAAATAGTACAACAGCGAGGATTGGGCATCTCTATACTTTTATATGATTGGTAGCAGAAATACGCTTACCTTATAACCTATGAACTGCCTCGGCTGTCAGTCTGACACGCACATCTACATTCCTTGACCACCGTACTAGATACGGGTACCGTTAATTTGTTAGTTAAGAAAAAAAACTTTTGTTTTGTGAAACTGGGTAGGGACGGATGAAGAAGACGACAAAACAACATCGGACGAATACCACCAGCGTCGAGCATCAAAGCAAAAACGATTTACAACGTACGTCTCAGAAAAAAAACGTATATTTTCATAACAAAAAACTGAAACATTCCCAGAAACTGTATGACGGGATGTACCATCTAGGTATAAAGAACCCAGAACCAAGTTTTTCTATGTCTCCTGAAATTTAGGTTAATTTTTTCACTTCGGCAGCTCATAAAAACTTAAAATCCGAAACAGATCACAATAAATCCGAAAAAATGGAATTTGGAAAAAAATGAAATGTAATTTGAGATCAAATATAACGGATTTCATAGAGACATATATCCTGGAAGCTACAGGCGCAAGGCAGGGGGCACCAATCCATCGCAGGGCACACTCACAAATCATTCGCTCACACATTCACATCTACGGGTAATTTGGCAACTCCAATTCACCTTAGCATGTTTTTGGACTGTGGGGGGGGGGGGAAACCGCAGTACCCAGAGGAATCCCCATTACAACACGGGGAGAACATGCAACTCCACACACGGAATCACACACGTTTAAACTCCACACACACGGAGTCACACACATGCAAACTCAACACACATGTAGACTTGCACCCCTCCCCTCCCTGCATAAACTTTATTTGTGATATTAATTAAACAAATTAATGTGATTTTTATTGGTAACGTTTTTGTAACGATTCACGCACGATAATAAATCATACTAAAATGAGCTGAAAAACATTTTTATCACTTAACTGAACATGCATTTAACGATCTACAAAATATTTGCATTGGCCTTTGAATGAAAACGAATGAGGTGAAAAGGCTATAGACAACTGATCGACTTATTATCCCAAAACAAATATTTAGGACAACCAAATCTCTCTTATTACTTACTGGTCATAAAAATTACTATTGCTAAAGTCATTAAACTGTAGACATGACTCGAATACATAATTATAAAATTGCCAATGATGTGATGAAGACCATCTGTTTCGAGATCAAGACAAGATCAAGACACATCCAACCCAAGACCAAGTTGAGATCAAGACCCATCCCAAACAAGACCATGACAAGATCAAGACCTTTAATCAAGACCTAAACCAGACCAAGACTTGAACATTCACAGTCAGAATTTAGATATTTTTTGGTAGAGTGCACCCATATTGGGACTATATTTTCATTCATGTAATTCCAAAAGATCCTATTACTGAAAAACTTTAACGTTCACATGCTCTAAACAACAATGCAGATGTATAAAAAACACAATGTAACAAAATCACATATGGATCCCAATCCCACAGGTCCCTGACAGCAATATTAAAGTACAACTCTAACAATGGACACTAAACAATAAACACTACCAAAAATGTCCAAAACAGTCCAGTACAGGGGCAGTTGAAAATGGATAAATTAAAGAAATACCTTGTGAACACAAAGTAATTGACATGACAGATCATCACTCCAGTCACTGTACAATCATCATCCAACCAGTAAAGCACTGCAGGGTCTACTGGTGACATTCTAATCTCTATTTTTATTGTATCAGTACAAAGATGCATCGGCCAATTCAGACGAATATGAATAAGATAAAAGGGCAGATTTTGTCCTTACTGCATCGATTATCTGATGAAAATGTGGAGTGTTCCCCCTGTTGTACTGTGTTCACTACGTGTTGGTATTCTTTTGGCTCGACTAAGAACAACTGACTGAAGCATAGAGCAATAAACTTCGCTGAATAGTTGACTACGAGCACCGACGCTAACTTGGGAGCTAAGCCGATAATATAATATATACTGGCAAAAGAGACGCAGTGGAGGAAAAATTGAGCAAGTAAAATTATTGTTGTATCTCAATTACATTAAATGCATTTCTGCATGTGTCCATATTTCTGCATCAGAAAATTTGTTCCATAACCGATGTACTTCTGTCTAATATTGCTGGTGCAACTTGTCAGCAGTTACTAGCGAGACAACAACACATCGATTTTTATTCTGTGAAACCGAAAGATCAATCTCCTAGCCAGATTTAATAAAGAATTGTAAACATGTCGCGATCATTAAAAATAAATCATAAATTGACTGTCGTTCAGGTAAAATCAACTAGTACTCGCTGGGTACTCCCAGTCGCAGCTAGCGTGGCAGTGAAGTGGTTACAGCAGGAAAGATTTGCGGTCAGACTTTTTTTTCCAAAATCTTACAAATGAAGTCTTAGGTAGAAAATTGGTCAGTGCTCTCTCACCTAGAGACATGGGCGAACTGCGCCGTGTATCCCCAAACTATACAATCAAATGTATGTTAATTTATATCTACTTGCTTTACACGGTGCGAAATCGAGTAAGTACCGGTAAAAGTGTTAATATTGAATCTGTTTAGTTTTCTTGCATATAAGTTCCTGTATAGAAGTACTGTTGTTTGTGCAGCCGTGTCAAATTCGACATCGATCCATCCAAAATTTAGGTCATTTTAATTTTTAATATTGTTGAAAATATCTTTTGCCATCTTGATGACTATGATGTCAACTGTGTTGACTAATAAATTGCTATGCAATTCTTTATTAAGTGCCTAACAATTACAGTGGGTATCATGTTGATTATTAACTTTTATTATTATTATTTATTTATTTATTTATTTTAGCCCTGCATAAGTCTCTGCATCTCAGTACAACCAAATCTTGATGAAATGAAAAAGGACGGTCTGCTGTAGGACTGTACATTTTTGTTATTGCTTTTCACTTTTCTAAGTGTTTTTTTTCTTTTCTCAAGAGAATTTTTACTTTACACTATTTGCAATAAATAATTTATATATAAGCAAGTACTGACTACCCTCAGTGTTTTTGCTTTTCACTTATTCTTCACTTTCCACAATAAATGAGTTGCACACAACCTGAAGATAAATTGATCTT
>JAODKC010000095.1:33396763-33408309 GCA_026777985.1 Mormyrops attenuatus | reverse complement strand
AAAAACACTCAGAGGCTGTAAAAATCCTGAATGTGATGAGAGAGTTTACGCCATATACAAGTGGAATTGTAGATGTACAGATGTGATCATGATTACATTTACTATTTCAGAAAGTGATGCGAGGGAGCATATGGTATATTTTTTTAAATTCCGTTTAATTCAAAATGGGTTGAATTCATGGGCATTAAATTGAATTGACAATGTCCAAAAACTAGACGTTCAGATATTAAACTACATATGGACGTCGAAGAGAGGTCGTAGTCAGACGTCCAGATACTGAACCTGATTTGCACATTGTGCAGATGTAAAGATATAGTCCTGGACGGACCAACCCCATATAGCCATGATCTGCACGTCTGGGAGACGTCTCATGTTTGCTGGGAATTAATTAGCTACTGAGGTTAGAATTCTCATCCTGTCTAGTTTTGTCTAGGCTATAGGAATAATAATAATCGCCAAACTACTCGCTCAAACCAACAACGCCACAAACGTCCAACACACACCGATTTTTCCTGGATTTTTCATAGAATTTTTCTCTCGCCATGAACAATGACACGGCGGTCACGTGACTGATGTTTTGAAATGTTTCGTAAACTCCGTATCGAGACCGGAAGTCTACTAAGAGATGTTTGTTTTTCAACAGGGTATAGGTCACATTAAAGGTGGAAAAAGTTTTGAAATGATTTATTGTGATCTCATGTTTTTACATCACAGAAACCTGGCATTTTAACAGGGGGGTGTACAATTTTATATCCACTGTAGGACCCCACTGACAAGCAACCCAGCATGTTTTAAACTGTCTGACAGTAAACAGCACAGCAGTAAAGGAATTTAACCTGAGGGTTATTAGTGTGAGTGTTACGATCCGGTGTGCGGCGAGCAGAACAAGCAGGCGATCAAGCCGGGAATAGGGGTAAACGGAGACTTTATTACTGAGATAAGGCAGACAGCGGATCACGCAGGAGACTGACATCAATGACGGATCTGGGGAGACTGACTAGAACGCGGACTAAATACACAAGACTACAGGCAAGAAAAGTGGAACAACAGGTAAAACGGAAGGATTCCACATGAGGTAAACGAGCGGGGCGTGGTCCACATAGGGGCTGAACAGATGATCGTGACAGAGCCCCCCCCAAAGGTGCGCACTCCGGGTGTGCCTCCAGGGAAGAGGCGGACGAGACGGGACTGGGAGAACGGGACCTGGAAAACAAAACAAGACCATCAACAGGGGACTGGAAACAGGACAGAGACACAGAACTGGGACAGGGACAGGACGTAAGACAGGATCTGACTCAAGACAGGGAACACAGGCAAACAGATCAGGAAAGGAGACACAGGGGGAATAGAGAACAGAGGAACAGAAGGACAAGGAGCGAACAAAGGAACAGAAGGATGAGGAGCAGAGGCATGATGCCCAAAGGGACGAGGAACCGAGACAGGAGGAACGAAAGGGCCGGGAGTGAACATGGGAGGCACCAAGGGACGAGTAGCAAAGGCTGGAGGGACAAAGGGACCAGAAGGGAGCGGAGGAGACACAGAGGGTCGAGGAGCGGAAACAGGAGGAATAGAGGGACCAAGAGGGAACAGAGGAGATGGGAACAGAAAGGGCGGATGAACACGGGGAGCCCGAGGGAACCCCCGCGGGCGAAAGGCGGCAGCCAGAGGGGCCCCGGGTGGCCGCAAGGCAGAAGCCAGAGCGGACCAAGAGGAGTGCAAGGAGACGGGCCGAGGGACAGGTGGAGGAATCGGGGAGGCAGCCGGAGGGGACGGCCGTGCCAGTAAGGAGGGATGGACAGCCGACCCAGGTGACTGCGAGGTCAAGGCCGGCAACGCCCACCGACATGCCGTGGCGGTCGAAGCGGAGGGCTGAGGAGGCATCATGGAGGGCCCCGCAGTCGGACGGCCAGACGGGGAAGGCGAGACCGAGGACGGTCGGCGAGCCCTTGGAGGGGGACCCTCAGGCAACAGGTGAGCAGGTGCACGGGGAGCCGCAGGCCAGCCCTGACCCTGGTGTCCTCTACCCTTGCGGGACACCGAGGGACGGGAGTCAGGCCGTGATCGCCCCTTCTGGGGTGATGGTGGCAAAGTCCTCCTCCGGGAGGAACTCCTCGGGGCCATGAGAGAGGTCCCTGAGGGGTCCCCTTCGAGCTCCTCCTCCTTGTCCAATAAGGGAGGAAGAGCAAGTGTCGTACAGTTTGGGGCCTCCTCGGGGACAGGGCCTGGATGCCCACGAGCTGATGGAGCTAGCACTGGGTCAGGAGCTGGGGAGACCAGAGCAGGAGGTGTCGGAGATGGATCAGGTGGCACAGGGACCATCAGGGACAGAGCTGGGGTCGGCACCCTCGACACAGGGGCCACCCGCTTGGGGATCGTTGGTACCTGCGGAATAGCTGCCCCACGGACCTGGCCCTCTTGAGAGCCAGGCATGTCCCCGAAAAGGGGTGAGCTGCTGGCGCTGGGTGCTCGGAGGCAGCACCAGATACTGGTGCAGCAGCAGCTGGAAAGCGGGTTCCGGGCTCAAGTGACAGGACGACGTGCAGGGGCAGAGCAGGAACAGGTGGAGCCAGGCGGTCAGGCGCGGATAGAGCCGTAGAGACCCCGAAGGTCGACGACGCAGCAGCCAGGCCGAGTTCAGGACCAGGTTGAGCTGGAGCCCTGGGGGGTCGGACTGTAGCTGCTGGTGCCGGAGCCTCTGGAGCCGTGGCCGCAGGCAGAGCAGGAGGCATGGCAGGGGCCTCAGGCGGAGCTGGAGGCGGCGCTGCGTCCTCGGGCGTAGCAGCGGCAGGTGGAGGCCTAAAAGCCTCGGGCGTTGTGGGCTGTGCCAGGACAGCGGGCGTAGCTGCAGGCGGAGCCGGGACAGGCGAGACCAGCAAGGCAGGTGAAGCTGCGGGTGAAACAAGTAGGACAGGGGGCGCCGGCAAGGCGGCGACAGGCGGCGCAGCCTGCGCCTCGGAGGGCGGCAGCGCACCAGGACCCCCGGAGGGCGGTGACGCACCTGGACCCCCGGAGGGTGGCGACAGAGCCGTAGACGAGACGAGTGAGGCAGGCAGGATAGGTGAGACGGGCGAGGCAGGCAGGACAGGCGAGAGGTTGGACAGGCTGAACCCAGGACGGCAGACCGAGAACCTCAGCAGACGCCGGCGGTGGGTTGGGAACCTCAGCAGGAACCGGTGGTGGGTCGGGAACCAGCAGGTCAGGCAGGACTGGAACGGGCAGGAGGAAGTTGTGTGAAGGCAACACAGCAGGCTGGTGGGCGTCGAGTGCAGGCGACGCAGTAGCCTGGCGAGCGTCGAGCGCAGGCGACGTAGCCGCAGTAGACGGAGCCGGGACAGCGGGCACTGCAGTAGGGGCCTTGTACGTAGCAGCCGGAGGTGCAGCAGCAGGGGCCTCAGGCGTAGCAACCGCTGCTGGGACTGGGACAGTGAGTCCCATATGGGTCTGTATTCTAATACCCATAAGCAAACAGCCTGAACAGCTTCAGTAAAATATTATTCTGCAAAAACAGGAACAAAAACAACATGCCTCAAATAATATCTCCAAGGTATCAGTGTCCTTTAAAAGCCTGCAGATAAAAAAGGGTGTGAATGACGTGGTGTCAGTTGACAGGAAGTAGCTCTGAGTTATATTTAACAGACTAACAGCTAATGTGTAGGCATAGGCAAAGGCATACTTTTAGGGGGGTTGGGCGGGACACGTCCGCCCAGTGCTGAGATGGAGGAGGACCATCCTCCTCAATATTATCATATATTATATACTGCTTGTGTTACAAAAAAGACACATACGATAAATATATCATCACATAATTTAAAGGTTTTTTTTTTGTTTTCAGTTCACCTAGAGAAGCCCTACCCTCCATTAAAATGGCTTAGTGTAATCTCCTGCTCCAGGGTATGTTTCCCAAAAGCATAGATCATTTAGTCACTGGTTTATGTGTATTGTGTGCTAGTGTTTTTTTTTTTGGAAAGTTAGGATATGTTTGTGAAAGAAGATGAATATGATTGAAAATTGAAAGATTAATATCACTTTATATACTGTAATTGTAACAGCAATAGTTTACTAATTAAAAAAAAACAACTGTATATAGTATGACTACAGAATTGCCCTATAATGTAACATAATGTCACATCTCTGACCCCGATATACCCGTCTCCCCCAGTGTTAAAATAAAACCTAGGCCCCTGTGTGAAGGTACAATGTACAGTGAGACTGCTGCTAACAGCTATGATATTTACACTCTTGCAGTGTCACAGGACTGGCTTTTGGTACAGAGCAAAAACTGCAGTGACAGAGAGAATGACAGCACAGATTGAGTCTGAGCCATATGATCATTTATTATCTGTGAGCTTTAGTCAGACAATAGCTGATATGAGAAGAAGGAACTGACCTTGTGGTTAAAACTCAAAGATGTCACATGACTCAGCAGGTATCGTTGACACTTAGACAGTGGAAATCATAGTTAAGAGGACGCTTTAGACACCTAGAATGTCAAGTTTTTTAGTGCACTAAATGAAGGAAACAAAATGGTATCACTTCAAATAATGGAACATCCAAAACTGTAAAAGGAATACAGATGGTACCACACATTTTGTAAAACTCATTTATTCTTGTTTCATATCTGTACTATGAATGTGTGACAGTAAAGGCCTCAAAGAATTTTCTGGTCTTTTGGGATAAAGAGAAATAGTCACAATGGAAGCCCTTTCTTTGGGATGGTGAACAGACCCCTGGGACCAGAGGGCTGGAGGATGGAATGGGGAGATTTTATTGCATCCTTGGGATGTAAACAGGTCAGCCAAACAAGAAAGAGACAAAACAACCATCTTGCTCTCTAACCTAAAACTGACAGACCAGAAACCCTCATGAGATGGACCATGATTCCAGAACTCTCTCTCTCGCTCACTCAAAAAGGAAAGACTTACTTTGTGTGCTTAACATCTGATTAGGAGTGATTAGAGGCACTTGTCCTAACCTTGCCCCTGCCTGGAAACATCAATGTTTTCCCTGTGTCTATGGATTTAGTGTCTGTGGGAATTTTTGCCCATTCATCCAGAATAAATTTCTGAGATCAGGCACTGATGTTGGACGTGAAGACCTGGCTCACAGTCACTGTTCTAATTCATCCCAAAGGTGTTCAGTAGGGTTGAGGTCAGGGCTCTGTGGGGGCCAGTCAAGTTCTTCTACACCAAACTCACCCATGGTCTTTATGGACTGGGGCACAGTCATGCTGGAACAGAAAAGGGCCTTCCCCAAACTGGTCCCACAAAGTTGGAAGCATAGAATTTTCCAAAATGTCTTGGTATGCCCATACCATTATCCCTCCTTCACCAAACTTTACAGTTGGCACAATGCTGTCAGGAAGGTAACATGTTCTTGGCATCTGCCAACCCCGAGTCCTCCAGTCCATCAGACTGCCAGACAGTGAGGCGTGATTCGTCACACCGCAGAACACGTTTCCACTGCTCCAGAGTCCAGTGGTGACGTGCTTTACATCACTCCATCTGATGCTTGGCATTGCATTTATTTGGTGATGTGAGACCTACATGCAGCAGCTTGGGCATGGAACCGTATTCCATGAAATTTCTGGTGGACAGTTTTTGTGCTGGGGTTAATGCCAGAGGAAGTTTGTAACTCTGCAGTTACTGAGTCAACAGAACAATGGGATCTTTTATGCATTATGTGCCTTGGCACTCAACAACCCCACTCTGTTACTTTAAGTGGTCTGCCACTTTGTGGCTCAATTTCTGTTGTTCTTAAACATTTCCACTTTGCAATAATACCACTTACAGTTGACCATGGAATATCTAGTAGGCAAAAAATTTCATGAACTGACTTATTGCAAAGGTGGCATTCTGTGATAGTACCACACTTGAATTCACCGAGCTCTTCAGAATGACACACTCCATCACAAATATTTGTAAACCTGACTGAATTGCACTCTTGACTTTGCCGACGATGCTGTGATCTTAGCAGAGTCAATGGAGGCTCTGATCGGGGCTCTCGAGAGACTGAGCGAGGAGTCTGAGTGTCTGGGATTGCGGGTGTCCTGGATAAAGACCACAGAGTAGCATTTAATGTCTTCTTAGGCACAGCCATCAGTAGTATGTCTGTCTGCGGGGAGAATGTCAACCTTGTCGAGAGATTTACCTCGGCAGCGACATGTATGTCTCTGGTGACTCTCCTATGAAGTCAGCAGACAGATTGGAAGAGCATGGGGGGTCATGAGGTCACTGCAAAAGGGTGTGTGGTGCTCTCGATATCTTGACAAGAGGACGAAGGTCCAAGTCTTTAGAGTCCTGGTGCTCCTTGTCTTGCTGTATGTCTGTGAGTCATGGAAGCTATCCAGTGACCTGAGACGAAGACTGGACTCCTTCGGTACTGTGTTTCTTCAGAGAATCCTTGGGTACAGCGGGTTTGACTTTGTGTCGAATGAGCAGTTGCTAGAGGAGTGCCGAATGAGGCACATTACCTGCATTGTGAGGGAGTGTCAGTTACGGCATTACAACCATGTGTGTTTCCCTGAGGGTGATCCGGCTCGCAGGATATTCATTGCTGAGGACCCAAGCGGCTGGATCAGGCCAAGGGAACGTCCACGCAACACCTGGCTGCGGCAGACAGATGGCCATTTCCGGAGGGTGGGACTGGACCGTGTATCTGTCTGGGGGGGGTCCCTGGCCGGGAGTAGTTTCGCCATGTGGTGGATGTGGCAATGCGCTGCATCAGTGCATGCTCCACAACCTGACCTGACTGTACTGTTGGGTGCTTGATTTTATACACCTGTGGCAATGGGTCGGAATGCAACACCTGAATTTCCAGCAGTAAAGATATTTAGCTTAATGGCTGCTGGTGAGAGTCATGGATCTGTGCTCTAATACCCAGAAGTAAGAAGCACAGCCTGAACAGTAAAATTTAATCTGCAAAAACAAAACAAAAAAATTATAATATGCCTAAGTAATATACATCTCCTAAACATCAGTTTCCTTTAAAAGCCTGCAGATGAAGAGGGTGTGAGTGACGTGCCGTCAGTGGACAGGAAGTAGCTCTGAATTATATTTAACAGACTAACAGAATGTGTGGGTGCTACTTCTAATAGCTATGTTATTTACACCCTCGCAGTGTCACAGGACTGGCCTTTAGTACAGAGCAGCACATAAACTGCAAACAGAGGGAATGAACCAGGAAAACTGCCACACAGAGTTTGAACCATATTATCATTTATTCTCTTTAGGCTTTAGTCAGTAGCTGGTATGGAGAAGAATGAACTGACCTTGTGGTTAAAACTCAAAAATGTCAAATGACTCAGCGACTTCAGTTGAAATGTAGAGGAAATCACACAGTTAAGAGGACAGCTTTAGATACCAAGATTGTCAACTAATTTTTTTGCTGCACAAAATGAAGGAAACAAAGTGGTATCACTTCAAAGAATGGAACCTTCAAAACTGCAAAAGGAATGAAGATGGCACCACACATTTTGTAAGTAAGTATTTAGGAGGCCAATAGGCAAAAAGATATTCTACTTGTGGTGTACAGAGTACAGAGATTGTATCTTAGCACTTCTACACTAAATGAACACTGGCTGAAACAGCCAACATAAACAGTTGATTCCGGTTAGAGAATCAAAGGACTGGAGGTCTTTATATTTTACTGAACTTTAATTAGCCTTGAAAGTAGATGAATTGTTTGTGGGTGACAGCTGGTTGTGCAGGATGTGAGATGCATATGTGTGTTGTATGTGTGTGTGTGGTCCATGTGAACAGCAATAAAGTCTACATCAGTATTTAGCCAGGATATTACCACGATGTCAGAACAACAAGTACCGCAATAGTACTATTAGAGCATGTTATCTACGTACCAAGATTGTCAACTAATTTTTTTGCTGCACAAAATGAAGGAAACAAAGTGGTATCACTTCCAAGAATGGAACCTTCAAAACTGCAAAAGGAATGAAGATGGCTGCACACATTTTGTAAAGTTCATCTATCCATGTTTCATATCTGTATTTTGAATGTGTGACAGTAAAGGCCACAATGAATTTTTTGGTCCTTTGGGATAAAGAGAAATAGTCACAGTGGAAACCCTTTGTTTGGAATGGTGAACAGACCCCTGGGACCAGACGGCCGGAGGATGGAATGGGGAGATTTTATTGCATCCTTGGGATGTAAACAGGTCAGCCAGTCAAGAAAGAGACAAAGCAACCATCTTGCTCTCTAACCAAAAACAAACAGATCAGAATCCACCGTGAGATGGACTATGGGTCCTGAACTGTCTTTCTAAGGAAAGACTTACTTTGTGTGCTTAACATCTGATTAGGGGTGATTAGAGGTACAGGTCCCAATCTTGCCCCACCATGGAAACATCTATGCCCTCCCTGCGTCTCACAGTATCACAGTAACATTTACAGTCAGGCACTGTGTGGACGGCTCAGTCAGCTGCATGCGGATTTGTTGAGGCTGGCATATAGTTTGCTAGTGGTGAAAGGAAGTTTCCTGAAAATCTCTGCATCAGTTTCAGAACTATGCGTTATTTGGGTTACAGCGAAACAGCAATTTGACGAATCCTAACTTGTTCATTATATGAGATGCTTGCGAACTGACGGTTCATACTAACACTTTGTCATGAAATTACACGTGAGAATGACACTGGGAAATCACAGTTGTTTCAATGTGCTACAAATTGTTAAAACACTTTAATCAAATGACAATATATATACTCCACATTTACAAATGAACAGCAAATGAATGATAAGTGAATAATAATGCCATCTAGCCTGGCTGACTTTGGAGTTCAAAAGTTGAAGCTTCTCTTTATATATTTCTCAATGTATGTGGATTTTGCTTTTTCTCCATTTACATTCTGCTTTCCTGTATTTGCGCTTTTGTGATAAAACTGCAGCTGTATCCCACTGTGGTGCTTTCTGCTTATTGTGCACTGATGAAACCTTCTCAGCAGCTAACACATCCGTTACATGTAGAACTTTAGCATTAAATTTCTCCAGAAGATCATCTACAGAATCAGCAGTTAGATGAGGTGACTTCATTAATGCATCCATAAACAATGAAGTAGTATTCTCCCTTATGTACCTTTGTTTGACATAAATAGATCTGGATTGCATAACTGGGCAAGCAGATATTTCAAAGAGAACACAGAAGTTGTCAGACACAGCCAAATCCTTCATATTGAATGAATCCTAAGACCCTTTGTAATGACCAAGGCTATCGTATGCCCATGAGAACGAGCTCAGACGTTTACATGATGTATCACATCAAACGAGTCAAACACTGACAACAGTCCCTTGGCAACCCTACCACTAGCCATATTGAAATCACCAGCAATAACAAAGCAGTTAAATCCAGAGGCGATAATAAGAAATCTATAAAAGTAGCAAAATATTTAGGAGGCCAATAGGCAAAAAGAAATGCTACTTGTGGTGTTGTTTTGTCCTTATGACAGTTTGCAGTCAGCACCTTCTGTTTAATTAACCAATGAATGTGCCACTTGACAAGTCTCTGTATTGACTCTCATGGCAAAGGTGACTGCTAACTTATTGTGTTTGCATACTTACCATGACCCATGGACAGTAGCTCATACAGGAGAGAAGATGGAAAACTCCAAGAAACTGATTTTAAGAAAAAAAAACACCTTTTATTTTAGGCACATATTTAATTACTTTATTATAATAAAAAAAAAACCAATGCAAAGAACTTCTTTTATTAATTAGTCTAAATGAAACCTTAAAAAAATAAAAGAAAAGAAAGGACACCATCCCTTTCACTGCTGCAATCTGAAATGTAAAAAGACAAAAAATGAAGGAGAATGATCAGTGAGGATGATCACAGGAGTGCAAGAATAGTAGTGGTGCGAGCAAAGGTTAAGGTTTTGACTTATGTCAGGTGCTTTAAGTCACTGATATTAAATCCCCAGTCTTTGCATTGCTGCAAGAGCTGGGGATTTTCTGACAGCACCTGGCAAATCTGAAAGAGTATTCAGTGTGGTTCAGCTTTCTACTTTACAAGTACCATCCATCCATTTTCCAAACCACTTATCCCACTGGGTTGCAGAGCCTATCCTGGAAGCAGTGGGCATGAGGCAGGGAAAAAATGCAGGACACACACACACACACCTCCAATTAGCCTCAGCATGTCTTTGGACTGTGGGGGGTGGGAAAGAGGAGCACCCAGAGGAAACCCCACGACAACATGGGGAGAACATGCAAACTCCACACACATGGAACCCAGGTGGAGACTCAAACCCTGGTCCCAGAGGTGCAAGGCAACAGTGCTAACCTCTGCACCACCATGCCACCCCCCTTTACAAGTACCGGTAAATTTAAATGGAAGCATACTTACGATATTACTGGATGTGTCAACTTCACGACGGACCGTCAATGCCGCCATCAGGCGTTCCACAAACCCGTCATTACTTGCCAGGTTGTACCATTTCAGCGACATAAAATGAATCCATGTTATTGATCATGCCACACACATGTAAATATATCGTGCTTGTTTAAAGGTGGAACTAGGCATTTGTTTTCCCCCCTCGGGTAGTTTAAGTGTTGCATACTGCGAGACTCGTGATATTTTCCTCTTTTTAATGTGCTATAAATGTTAAAGCATGTTTATTATTAGTTTGCTTTGTGTTTACTTAGGTTTTACGCTGGATGAAGACTAAGATTCAGACCTTTAATGACTTCTTAGGCACAGCCATCAGTAATGTGTCTGTACGGGGAGAATGTCGACCTTGTCGAGAGATTTACCTCGGCAGCGACATTCATGACTCTGGTGACTCTTCCTATGAAGTCAGCAGACAGATTGGAAGACCATGGGGGTTATAAGGTCACTGGAAAGGGGTGTGTGGCGCTCCCGATATCTTTGCAAGAGGATGAAGGTCCAAGTCTTTAGAGTCCTGGTGCTCCCTGTCTTGCTGTATGTGAGACATGGACGCTATCCAGTGAGCTGAGATGAAGACTGGAATCCTTTGGTATTGTGTCTCTTTGGAGAATCCTTGCGTACTGCTCGTTTGACTTTGTGTCGAATAAGCAGTTGCTAGTGGAGTCCCGAATGAGGCACATTACCTGCATTGTGAGGGAGCATCAGTTACGACACTACAACCATGTGGCGCGTTTCCCTGAGGGTGATCCGGCTCGCCAGATCCTCATTGCTGAGGACCCAAGTGGCTGGACCAGGCCAAGGGGGCGCCAACGTAGCACCTGGCTGTGGCAGATGGATGGCCATTTCCGGAGGGTGGGACTGGACCGTGTATCTGCCTGGGGGATCGCAGGCCACGATCCTGAGGAGTTTCGCTGTGTGGTGGGTGCGGCAACGTGCTGCATCAGCGCATGCTCCCCAACCTGACCTGTACTACTTGTTGATTGTTGTGACATTCGTTGTAATATCTATAACCTGGCTAAGTGCTGATGTAAACTTAATTTCTGCTCCTGCATACCCCACACACATACAACACACATTAATAATATATATATTAGTGCTGTCAAACGATTAAAATTTTTAATCAGATTAATCACAGGGTTGCTGTGGATTAATTCCGAT
>JAODKC010000095.1:33376196-33390717 GCA_026777985.1 Mormyrops attenuatus | reverse complement strand
TCCTAGTGGCCAAAACATCCAAACAAAGTGGCCCAGAAGGACCGAACTAGGCTCAAATTGATCAGTCTGATTTGTGACTTTTTTCACAAATCAAATGTGCTCAGTCAGTCATAGGTCAGTGTGTGTATTAGGCAGCTGGTGGGGAAAAAGCACTGTTTTTACACATGAACCTTACTAATAATGAACATACCTTCAAAAATTGCAATTTCCATGTTGTTTTTGACAAAACATAATTTGTGGAAAGGTTCACAAATGTATTTACTCAATATCATCCCTTTTTTACATATATGGCCAATTTTATGAGTTATGACTGATTAAAGTACAGTAGAATTTATGGCGGATCAAGGTCTCAATCTCGCTGCATTTCAAGGCGTTAAAAATGACCAAGATGACCTCAGACTGACCCAATCAAAACTTTCAGACCTTCATCTACCCTATAAGGACTCACCCTGATTTGTGAAAGTTTTCACAGGTCATATTTTATAAGTTATGACTGATTAAAGTACAGTAGTATTTATGGTGGATCAAGGTCTCAACATAGGTGCCTTTAAAGGGGTTAAAAATGGCCAACATGACCTCAGACTGATCCAGTTAAAACTTTCACACCTTCATCTACCCTCCAACAACTCACCTTGATTTGTGAAAGTTTTCACAAGTCATATTTCATGAGTTATGACTGACTAAAGTACAGTAGTATTTATGGCGGATCAAGGTCTCAATCTAGCTGTATTTCAAGGGCTTAAAAATGACCAAAATGAACCCAGACTGACCAAAGTTTTTCCCCACCAGCTGCCTAATACAAAATTAGCTGCCTAACTAAAATTTTTTTGGTTGTTGCAGTCAAATGACCGGCGCTCAGCGCTTCTAGTGTTAAAAATGTTAAAAACCATCTGTATTATCTTGTATCACTGCAAACAGTATATTTATAGGCTAACAACAAAACCCTCTTCTGCCACATCTCATCTGCCTTTCGTCACTTTCTTTGTATCTTAATAATGAACCTGGGTGGCTTGATCCATCCATGCTGTATTGGTGCCAGAATATCTACCAGCCAGGCCCTAGTGGACCACAATGGCATTACCAGGATGTTGTCCTGAGGTGGGCAATTGGGTATGTTGGGTGGACACCAGTATTTGAATTGTGCCTCAGGCAATATAGGCCACAAGGCAGGAATATACCTGAAACAGGATGCCAGTCCATTTCACAGCAATTGAAGAGAAAATATGCAAAAATCACTCAGTCCGTGGGACACATTGACAGGATAAGTTTGTAAGTAAGCACCATTTTCTGTGGACTCGATGAGTTTTGGAAATTTTACAACATTGGATTTCAGGAGGACTGAGTTTTGGTTCCCAAGTAATGTGTGTGTTCATTATTAAGAACCATTGTGTTTAACACTGAGTTGTTATTTGAATTACTGCAACTTTCCTCTCAGCTTGATCCAGTGTGGGAAGTCCCCTCCATGTGAGTCACACCTCTTTTTTTCTTTACTGATTAATTGTAAAGGAAGAACACATTTACTGTCATATGATGCACTGATATGGCTGACAGAGTATCATGTGACATTCCTATGCCACATGATCTAAGACGGAGACCGGATTTCTTAACTTTTTCCCGGATCCTTGCTTATCTCCCTGATTCCTGCAATACATGGTCTTCCTTGGACATACCACCCCTCATGCTCACTTATCACTGCAATGTAATCTATTATCTTCCCTCTTTGTTAAACGGCATTTCTATCACACTTTCTGACCACAACAGATCTCATGGCTGAGTTTCCATTCCTTTTTATTGTATGTTTATATTGTATGTGTTGGGTAAGTCCAGATACACGTCACCCTTTTCTAAACATATAATGTGCTAATCCTGATGTTATGATACGATATGTGTTCTAAATTGACCATTCAATATTAGCTTTCCGATGTTCTCATTTTAAGCTATGCCATATACAGAAACATTTGGACATCACTTATTGTAAAAAAAGTATACTTTGTGCTACAAATACAAAGATTTCCAAATATTAGCTATATTGAATATTATATTAAACATTAGATAAATTCTATAACATGATTTACTGTACATCAGAGAGTTTTAGCTAGAAGTTTCACACGTGAAAATTTGCGATGTGATAATGAACACATTAGGCTCCAGACATTTAGCAGAAGGGTTATATATGCTAAACCTATACTTTACATCATTGTAAGGTGCAGGAAATATTCACTTGCATTCCCTATCCAATTCAGCATTTGTTAAAATTATTACTGGCAGAAATTTACTCCCGGCAATATACTAGGAAAATTATAATAGACAGATGCTCTTTACATCTTGCCAAAAACTCATTCAGATCAGTTTAGTCTGTGCTTTTTTTCCTCCCTCCTTTTTATAGTCACTGTGGCTGACACTACCAAGCCTTGGAGATTGGATGGTCTGACCTGTGCAATGTGCCCTGTTGGACTTAATTCGACGTTCATCCATCTACCGACTGCTTACTCAGTACAAGGTCATGGGCGGTGTGATTAAGGTATCACAGGAAACAAGACAGGGGAACTTGCTAAGTATAATGCCCTTCCATCACAGGGCTCTTACACACTATGGGCAATGGTGAAAGAAAGGGAGATCCATGGGGACAGCATAGTAATCGCATACATGTAGAGCAGTCTGCCTTTGAGCAGGTATGCAACTCACTGACCCACCATTCTAACCAGAGTACTTGTTATTGTTTCTACGATTCAATGTTGATTCTGCAACACAGCAATTCAGTATCTGAAGTGTTACTGTGATAGGATTTGTTTCAGTAATAAATGATCAATATTTTCAATATAGTGAAACATAAGCTGATTTTAGTGGGATTTATTTGTATTCAAAAAGACTTAACAATAAATGTTTAATTTTTCATTTTAACAACAGAATGATGAAAACAACTATACAAAGTACTTTAAAAAGAAGTCTCACGTACAAAATGACTGAACAAGGAAGATTATGTCTTGTATTTATAGTTTAACAACAAAAAACAATCTATGTATATGTACAGCTTACTCTCTGAAAAGGGAATATTGGTCTAATCTACATAAAAAATACTGTAATGTATTGCCATCTATTCTGTACTTTACAGAGTCCACTCTGTACTCTGTACTGAGTCTTTAGACTGCTCATTGTTTAAATATATGAATTGATATTTCTTATTTAAGTCAAATCATACGACGGCCTTAACAATCGAATTATCGACTAGAATAGATTAATTGTTATATCCCTATTACATAAGTAGACTGGAATATATATATTTTTAGTTGATCATTTTTTCCTGTTTTCAAGCTACATCACTGGTAAAGATCCGGGTCAGGTAAAATGTGAGATGGAGACCGTAGTATGTCTGAGTGCATGTATAGTGTTCTCATGCATACATACAGACTGTACTACAAAAACGGTCCAGTATGTACTGAGTGAGTATGTGATTTCAAATGCACTACAGTTTACACTGAGTATTTTTCTTATTGTATAGAGTTTTTGAACATACCCTACTTTATTTGTAATGTCTACAGTTATGTGAAGAAAGGACAAGCAATCATCATTACCGCTTTTAATTACAAATAATGGTACTTTTACAGATGTTTGAATCTTATTTATTATTCCATTATCAATGCAAATGATCAAATTTATTCAGACAGTTGTATGGCAATACGATTATTTAGAAAATCAATGAAGATCAAAACAGTATTTTCTCTGGTTATAACACATTCATGATCTTCATGATGACATGATCTCTGTAAGTCTGAAGTTAAACATACTTTAGCAATTTATCAGACAAATGACACTTGATAAAGTTGTATATAGATATTCTGGATTTAAAAAATCAATTTTTTCTTCTATTTCCACTCCACCCTGTGAGCCATCTGTTTCTTTGTTTTCTCCTGTCCTGTACCGTCACCATCCTGCACACACTATACTTTCTGATTTCAGTCGTGAACCCTCACCTTCTTCGCTGATTTTTAATTTATTCCTGGGCACCAGCCAGTGTCCCCTGTTATATTTCCTCCTATCCTTTCTAACTGGCTCACATGGACCCCCAGCCTGAATGAAGAAGGTTAAGGAGCAGCAGAAGTGGCCATGGAGCGGCAAAGGTGGGCGCGGCACTGATGTAGACCTTGCGCTTGTGGAGACACTGCTGGGGGCGATAGACATCATTAAAGCCCATCTTAGCTGGGAACATCTTCACCTGAGGGAGGAGAAAAGGCAAAGCATAGATATAGCTGATTTAGGCTTACTCCCATAAGTATGATGTGCAAATTTTCAGGATTTAAGTGAAAATTGTACAGGAGACATAGAACCAAATCTCACAAGCAGAGGTGGATAGTTCAGGTCAAGAAAGTAAAAATCTAGATCAGTATTTTGTTTCAAACAATCCAATTGAGCATAAAGAGTCACAGTCACAAAGTACTCAGCTTGTTTGTTGAAAGTAAATCTTGGTCTAGATTTTTATTTTTTCGACCTGAACTACAGTGTCCTTTTTTCAGTGTAGGAACGCAGATCGACTGGTAAACCGAGAGCTTTGCCCTTTGCCTCAGCTCCTTCTTCACCATGACAGACCGATGCAGTGCCTGCATCACTGCTAATGCCACACCGATCCGCCTGTCGATTTACAGTGTCCGACTTACTTTTAGACTTGTGCCTTAATCCCAACTGTTTCCCTGAAGAGCAGAGGCTAACATTATGAGACAATGTTAAAACTTTCATTTTTTTTTTTTTTTTTACTAATATAGGCCCTTGGCTATGTTAAGGCCTCTCATATCTTAACATGTAAACAGTGGCATACCTTGTGATGAGTGAAATAGATGAGAGCAGCTTTATTATTAATCAGCTGCCAAATGCAAAATAACATTATTAAATGCAAGTCACAATCAGTCAGTAGCATTCATAACCTGTTGGATATCTTCTCCACTCATCTTCGAGCTTGTTTATCATATCTGATGAGTCAGCCCTCAAAGAGTGGTACTCATGTACCATAGTTTAGTACAATGATAATTTCTGTGCTTTCTGTGCAAGCTACCGGGTCAACTTATACTATGACTGTTATCAGCACAAATGCCACACATTTCATGAATAACTAAACCTTAGATAGGGACACAGGTATACACAGATATATATGTCAAACACACTTGTTATCATTTACTTAAAGGGTATGTGTATTGTTTATCTTTTCAATGAAACAGACTGTTGGCAAGCATTGAGCTGGAAGTCACAAGACTAGACATGAAGTAAAGAGTGAAAAAAGAATGAAAACAAAGTAATAACAGCTATTTAATGCTTAATTGCTCAACAAGTAAAGCATTATATTAACAATGCAAAGAGTGTGGGTTCAAATCTCAAGAAGTGCACATAAAATTATATCTGATCCCTCTATTACAAGTTGCTTTAGATAAAATGGTCAGATAAATATCCATCCATCCATCCATCCATCTTCTACCGCATTTCCGTGTCGGGTTGCGGGGTCAGCAGTCTAAGCAGGGAAACCCAGACTTCCCTCACTCCAGCCACTTCATCCAGCTCCTCTGGGGGGATCCCGAGGCGTTCCCAGGCCAGCTGAGAGACATAGTCTCTGCAGCATGTTCTGGGTCTTCCCCGGGGCTTCCTCCCAGTGGGACATGCCCGGAACACCTCACCAGGGAGGTGTCCAGGAGGCATCCTTACCTACAGCTCATGACCATAAGTGGGGGTACACTGAAAAAATTGAACCATTAGACCAACTTAAAAAAATTGCTTCAATTGGTAACACACAAATGAATAAAGTTTTTCCAAATCAAGTTAACAAGTTAAACTTCCTTAAACATGTTAACTTGATTTGAAAAAAACTTAATTCATTTGTGTGTTACCAATTGAAGCAATTGTTTAAAGTTGGTCCTTTTTTCAGTGTAGGAACGCAGATCGACTGGTAAACCGAGAGCTTTGCCCTTTGCCTCATCTCCTTCTTCACCATGACAGACCGATGCAGTGCCTGCATCACTGCTAATGCCAGACCGATCCGCCTGTCGATCTCCTGAGAGAGCACTCCACCCTTTTCCGGATGAGGACCATGGTCTCGGATTTGGAGGTGCTGATTCTCATCCTAGCTGCTTCACACTCGGCTGCGAACTGCTCCAGTGAGAGCTGGAGGTCAAGGTTTGATGAAGCCAACAGAAGCACATCATCTGCAAAAAGCAGAGACCTAATCCTGAGGTCACCAAACCGGACACCCTCAATGCCCTGGCTGCATCTAGCAATTCTGTCCATAAAAGTTATGAACAGAATCAGTGACAAAGGGCAGTCCTGGTGGAGTCCAACCCTCACCGGAAACAAGTCTGACTTACTGCTGACAATGCGAACCAAGCTCTGACACCGGTCGTACAGGGACCGAACACCCCTTATAAGGAAGCCTGGCACCCCATACTCCCAGAGCACTCCTCACAGGACTCCTAGAGGGACACGGTCGAATGCCTTCTCTGAGTCCACAAAGACCATGTAGACTGGTTGGGCAAACTCCCACGCACCCTCCAGGACCTTGCCGAGAGTATAGAGCTGGTCCACTGTTCCATGGCCAGGGCGAAAATCATGCTGCTCCTCCTGAATCCAAGGTTCGACAATCCAACGGACCCTCCTCTCCAGGACCCCCGAATAGACCTTGCCAGGGAGGCTGAGGAGTGTGATCCCTCTATAGTTGGAACACACCCTCTGGTCCCCTTTCTTGAAGAGGGGGACCACCACCCCGGTCTGCCAATCCAGAGGCACTGCATCCGATGTCCATGCGATGCTGCAGATGCGTGTCAACCAGGACAGCCCTGCAACATCCAGAGTCTTGAGAAACTCCGGGTGGATCTCATCCACCCCTGGGGCCCGGCCACCAAGGAGCTTTTTGACCACCTCCGCCCCAGAGATAGGTGAGTCCACCCCCAAGTCCCCAGACTCTGCTTCCTCATTGGAAGGCATGTCAGTGGGATTGAGGAGGTCTTCGACGTACTCCTTCCACCTACCCACAATGTCTCGAGTTGAGGTCAGCAGCACCCCATGCCCACCATAAGTTGATGCTGCACCGCTTTCCCACCCTGAGCCACTGGATGGTGGACCAGAATTTCCTCAAAGCCGTCCGGAAGTCGTTCTTCATGGCCTCACCAAACTCCTCCCACACCCAAGTTTATGCCTCAGTGACCACCGAAACCACATTCCGCTTGGCCCACATTCCGCTTAACCACAGACCAAAATGGCCCCATAGGACTCCTTTTTCAGATTGATGGCATCCCTCACCACTGGTGTTCGAGGATTGCTGCCACGACAGGCACCGGCCACCTTACGGCCACAGCTCTGGTCAGCTGCCTCCACAATGGATGCATGGAACATGGCCCATTCGGACTCAATGTCCCTCGTCTCCCCCAGGACACGGGCAAAGTTCTGCCAGAGGTAGGAGTTGAAGCTCCTTCTGACAGGGGATTCCACCAGACGTTCCCAGCAGACCCTCACTATATGCTTGGGCCTGCCAGGCCAATTATTATATGATTAACTTTTAGTCGGTTACTTAATAATATAGGAATTTGAGAAGTTTTTTTTCTATTTTATTAGATTGAATTCATTTAAAAAGTCAGTGAGATCTTGATTACCCATATAAGGTGTGCTAGTGGTTGAGAATTTAAAATTCATGGGTGTATTGGACGATTGTTTCACTTACTGGGGTGACATTAGAAGAAGTTTTGAAATGGCTAAGCTTACATACTTCAATGGAAATTTTACACCAACATGCAGATCATTTAAACCACATTTAAACCACATTTGCACCTAAGGCTTTTTGCACAGTACTATATATATATTATTGCAAATACGGAGCACATATTCATTTATTCAAAAAAAAAAACTGATTGCACAGTATACACAACAACTCACCAAGTTCCTGCTGACTGTGATTGGTTGTGTAAAGACAGTCCATACTACTGCCTCATCGCAGGTGGGGGTAGTCAGGGATCCATTGTAACGGTAATACTTAGTCCGGTCCACATCTCCAAGAAGACAATCTAATGAAATTGGTTCATGCACATCAACAGCACTATCTGAAAAAAGTCATGAAAGATTTCAGTGTATATTGGATTTAATATAATATATGAGATATCCAGTAATGGGCAGTGGGGTGGTGTTTAGGCCACTGTTGGACCCTGGAGCAATGCCCTTAGCCCTAAAATCTGCTCAAGGCCCAAAATCTCGAGCGATATCTCTAGAATTTGTAGAAAAATACCTGACTCTGTGCTCGAATCCCAAGCTTTGCTGTCTACTGTGTCTCTCTCAGGGATTGAGATGCTTTATTATCCCCGTGGGGACATAGGGGAGTAAGATGGCCTATGTGAAAACAGTTGAATTCAGATGTACTTGCTTGAATAGCAAAAAAAGTATCATCTTAATAACAATTTAACTTGCTCAAGAAAAGACCTAGAGTTCTAAAACAGTGGCCACTGTCTGTGATGTGACACAAAACAGTGTGCAATTGCAACAGAGGGAAAGGGGAAAAAAGATTCATTTATATTACCTAAATATGAACGGGTTATGCATTGGAAAGCAGTTAATCCAAAAATCAAACAACGCAAGTAAATAATCCTGAAAATACATCGAAATGACATCAGAAATAGGTCTTGAAAATCACTTTCTTTAGCAGTACCGTTTTGGGCTGTATGGCAGCAGAAAGCATATCTGTCAGTATAACTAATCATATGATTTTGAAACAGACTTGGCACAACATTAAAAAGTATCTCACAGTAGGAAAAGCTGTAGATTGTGTCAGATTGTGGGGTGTGCTGAAAACAAGCAATACGTAATTTACTACCAGATGGAAACAGTAATATCAGCCAACAGTATTAGACCCTTGGCTCAAACTGGAGCTGCAAAGCCAGCTACATCCTGTCCAGGGTGTCCTTCTACATTGTGCCCTATGCTTTGAAAGATAGACTTCAAGGCCCCCTGCAACCATGTCTAAGATAATTAGCTGAAAGGTGGAAGGATGGATGGGAAATTATACAAACCCACATATGTACAGTATATTCATATACAGTGGATATTACTGAGTTATAGATATTTCAGGTTTCTCTGATAAGCCAGAAATCAAGACAAACCATGTCAGACATTTTTAAATCTATAATATGACCATGTAACCAAACAAATTCAAGAGAACAAATAGTACTAGTATGATGAATCATTGAAAAGAAAAAACCCTAAAATTTCTATTTGGATGTCTAGAGTTTTTTACATATCCAATGTATATACATGTATGTCTTTTGAAGTTTGAAGTAAACAAGGCAGTGAGCTGAAAATGAAAAGTAGTATGTTCTCCTACCACTTTCTGAAGGAGTTTACTAGGTAACTAAGAGACCAATAATGTGGAGAAAGATCGGTCAGAAAATTAAGCAAATCAAATTACCAACATTTGTAAAAATGTTGCAGTCTGTTAACAAACAAATATTCATTTGTTTATTCATATTTCATTTCTGTTTCTTTGTGAGCCTGCTTTGTATCCCATGTCTTGAAAAGGTACTATGATGTAAACAGCCCCTTTACTGCACATTTGTATCTGAACTAGAGGTAAGCAAGTCTTTACACCGAAACAAATATATGCTACCAATCAAGAACTTCTCAACCCCACACCTTTCTCCTGTATTTGTGTTAAATACGATGTTAGGGCCTTCCAGCAGTTCATCTTGAATTCTTTGCTTTTTGGCTGAGCTATACAGCCTGTCCCATGGTCCAGGTGTTCCTTATGTTCCTCATCTACCACCTGGGCAGAAAATAGATTTTTATTTACCTAAAAAGATGTAATTAACACAACAAAGGTAAATTAAGGTAAGCACTGGATCAGTGGATCATATGGTCTTTTGAAAACCATTCCGATGTCATACTCATATTCATGTTATATTGCTTTTTACAACATTGCACATCTTGTTACATTTTTATATTTGGTTGTGAGACAATTACCAGGAATAGGGCTCCTCTGCTGTGGATTTAGGGCAAGCTGGATATAAATGGATGAGATGCCATTAATGGACGAAGCTCTTAAACTGTTATAGAGATTTACCTCTATGAAGAATCCTAAGACAGCAAGTCCTTCCGGATGCTTCTTTGCTTCGTTAATGGTAAGCCCTTTCATTATATTAACAATATGCATCTGCCAGACAAGGGAAAAAGAAAAAACTATTAAGAAACAAAACATTGTACTACTACTACTACTACTACTACTACTAATAATAATAATAATAGTAATGTCAGGAAGAATTAGACTAAATAATAAACCATTGAGACTGTTTCTGTTACCTCCATTGGATATCTCTTGGAGTTCACAGTGTGTTCAGAGCCGACAGAAGAGTCAGAGGAACTTCCCCAGTGAAAGTGGAAGTGAAGAGCTGAATACTGGTGGTTGAGGCCCCCTCCACCAATTTCCACCATGTTTTCCACTAGCACACAATTAACTGCAAATGGAGCATGAGGGAAAACTGGACTTGCAGTACAATGCATTCTCTACACCTGTGTCTGTTTGAGCAAGAATTACATATACTATATGGCCAAAAATATGTGGCCACCAGCTTGTCCAAAATCTGATTCTAGTTCTGATTCTAATATGACATTGGTGGACCCATTGTTGCTATAATAGCCTCTATTCTTCTAGGAAGACTTCCCATTAGATATTAAAATATTGCTGGTGGGATTTGCTGCCATTCCAGTTGATTATCGACGTTGGGTTATCAGGTCCCTTTCTGTGAGTTTTGTGTCTGCCACTTCGCAAGTGAACTTGCTCCCAGCAGTTTTGACTTTCACAATCACTTCACTTGCAGTTGCCAAGGCAGCTCTAGCAAACTGAATTTTTAGAAAGATGGCATCCTATGTTGGTGCCAATCTCTTCTGTACAACAATGGATTTTGGTGCCAGTGTTTCTTGCTGGACCCCCAGGTTTTTTTCAGATTTTTTCCTCTTTTTTTTGGTTCCTTCCCTCCATTTTTTTCAGGAATTCCTTCACCTCTTTCCCCTCTTTCATGCACCATTTTGTAAAAATTATGTAGTAATTGATTGCCACATAACTGCTTGTTGAATTTTACACAAATAGGTATTTCATAGTTCAGTTTTTCCTCTAATTAATAGGGGTGACCACATACTTTTACCCATGGAATGCGTAATACTGTGCAAAAGTCTTAGCCAGGGAAATAAAACATTCACCGCTAGTTGTCTTAAGTTAAAACATATGCAAATCATAGTAACACAATGAAAAATAAAGAAGAATTTCTTCTGATCTCCAAAAAGTTGCAAATATCTTGCTAGATGAATGCCACTTTGGTTCCCAAACCTCTCCTTAGGGACACCTCAGCCATTCCATGTATTTGTTAAATTTCTTCTCTCACTCAAACAATTAATTACCTTAATTTGCTAAATGTCATGTAGTCACAAGGTACGGCAGTGCAGGGCAGGGAAACAGGCACAGGAGTCCAGAAGTATAGATAAAACTCAGGGTTTATTAGGGGAAACACACTCAGGACCATAGAGCGGCACTTAAGGCATAAAGACATCAATAACCAGACTGGGGAAAGACTAACAAGAAAGCACTTAAATACACAAAATCAATTAGACACGACTAGATACAACTGGTAAACAGGTGGATTCCACATGAGGTAAACGAGGGGGAGTGGCACACAGGAGGAGTGGCACAATCGGGGCATGACACTAAATAACCCAATGATGTATTGATTAGCCAAACAAGGTGTGGTAGTGTTGCTGAAAATTCTGGGATGACTTTAGGAGAGGTTTTGAAATGACTAAGCTGACAGGCGTAATATCATAGTTTTCCACCAACCATTAAGATCATTTAAATGCAATTGTGTTTGAATTCCAAAGATTTTTGCACAATTCTGCATGTAGTTGTGAATGCACTGCTAATGTAACAACTAAGAGTGAATGCTGTGTACCTGTGTGCCCTGTGTTTTCAATAGAGCGGATACTGTGGGGACTGGAGAAGTTGGTGAGGGTGAAGTCTTTAAGGCTGGAATCAGGGATGACATCCTTGGTGTTGATGCTGATTGGAGATTGTCTTTCTCCCCCACACTGAGAATGAGGCAGCATGTGCCAGTGTGATGGGACATATTCTGGTGATGAGAAAGAAGGAGTCCAAGGTAAAACATACTTAGCTGAGTGAGAGAACAGTCAAAAATAATGATTTCCCTATAATCTGTTTTAGCTTACCACAGTCATGGTAACACCATGTATGACCTGAGGGAGAAACGTAAATGAGTCTGAAGTTGGTCTGACAGCAAAATCTAGTCATAAAATCACGGGCAATAATGTGTCGTTCATTTACTAGTTACCCGCGTCAGATAGTATTGCTGGGGAAGCGTAGATTTTGCGGCCATTGAGATTTTGTATGGGTCTGTAGATTTCCTCATAATTCATAGTTTTTGGAAATTTTTTTACCTGAAGCAGAAAGTAGAGAAGAAAAGTGAAAGACTTATTTAACATTACCATTTAGCTCTGGAAAAAACTAAGAGACCACTTCATATTTTTTAAGAATCTCCATTGTTAAATTCTGCTTTAATGCTGGTTCTGCTAGCAGAATGCTACACTGAGCGGCAGGTTGCTTCTACGCTCAAAGTTTCTAAAACAGCAGTACACAAGAACAATGTAAAACAGGAGACACAGGGAACAAACAAACACTAGCCAGGTAGAGGGCAGAAGCGACTTTCTAATGCCAGAGATGACCATCAACTTATCCAACAGTGCCTCATAAATTGGATGATGACCTCAAGTGACCTTCAAAAAGAATGGGAAGCATTAAGTTGTGTGAAGTGCACTTAACAGGAACCTAGAAGCAGGACTGAAGTCCCTTAAAGCAAGGAAGAAGCCAATGAGAAGCAGGGAAGAGCCAGGTTGAGAAATGAATGAAACAAAAATTTTTGCTGTAGTCTCTTAATTTTTTCCAGAGCTGTATTTTAAACACCATCTTTCATTTGTATTTGCTTAGAACTTGCACATTTTAAGCTGGTAAATGCTTAAACATGTAGCCAATTGTTAATTCACATTGCAATAACTAACATTTTCTATAACTAAACATTAAAAACATGAACAGAATAAGAATAGAATAATTCATGACCTGGTTTTCTTCGTATTTAACCGACTTCTTAAATCAGAATCCAAATTGAAACATATTGTTATTACATCACTGTGCAGACTTTTTACTGTATCTGTGATCAGCAAGTGCATATTTTGCATTTAGCATATTTTTCATATAGATATAGATTCCCTTTCTAGCACACTTCTTTTCCAGGAATATATATGATAATTCAAAAAGTTTGTTATGCAGTTGGATGTCATATGTTTAGCTAAGGTGAAGCTTTATTCATGACAAACATGTTGTTTTAGGCATTATGTAAACCCCCTGTGACAGTGAATTAAACTGAAAATGAAAAGATTCCATCTCAGCTGTTGTTATTTTTACATTTCACTGTATTTTCACTGATTCTTACCAGATCTTTGGAGACTTTGATAGGTTCTTTAAACACTGTCCACACTACTACCTCGTTACAAGTTGGGGTAGTTAAAGAACCATTATAGCGGTAGAACTTATTAAGGTCCACATCTCCCAGCAAATCGCTGATGGATATCTTGTGATTTACATTGACGAAAGTCTCTAAAACAGGGTGAAAGCAAACAAATCAGTTTGGTTGATGCATGAGAAAATTAGCAATGATATATTATTTTTGCTATGCATCTATCACATTGTTAAATCACTGTTCCACTCACGTATTTCTGTTATATTTGCAAGGTATGAAATCAAATTTTTCCATGCTTCTGTCATTTCCTCTTCATCTGTTTCCTAGGGAAAAGCCAAAATAAATTGTTAATAAAAGTACTTGTATCATATGTTACGTGTCAGATGCCATATTGTCATATAATACAATTATAAATAGCTAAGAAATTGTACATTGTACATATTTTACACTTGAAATGCTCTTTTGACATAACTGGCAATCAGGCAAACCCCCCCCCCCACTCCACCCCATCCAGTCGCAATACTTTGCCTTGGGGCAGCAAAATGGTCAAAATACCGGTCTGCCACGCCTGCCCCTCGAAGAGTCTGTGCACATAACTGACCTGCATTAATATCCTGCTGCATGAAGAGCTGCAGGTCATACAATCTGCCTTTCATATTACCTTTGTGGGCAGCAGGAATAACTTTGAGCTCAAAGTCAACATGCAAGTAATAAGCCTAAGTAAAAAAAACCTACAAGTACTTTCATTATAACATTTAAACTAACCCAGTTTATGTTGTCAAGAAAAAGTCTTTAGGTTCCAAGATATGGGAAATAAATAGACTTGAATGGCTAAACCATCAGGATTGGTATATCCACCCAGATGATGAGTCATACATACATCTTCAATCTTTTTATCTTGGATAGGGGCTTGGAGCGTACAGTATCTCACAAAAGTGAGTACACCCCTCACATTCTTGTAAATATTTTATTATATCTTTTCATGGGACAACACT
>JAODKC010000095.1:33307648-33326776 GCA_026777985.1 Mormyrops attenuatus | reverse complement strand
TGTTGTTTGTGTCCTGCCCCCCCCCCCCCCCACAAATGCTATTTACATATGAGATCCTTAGATGTTCTATTCATTGTTTTTGCTCTTCACAGTAGGTTATTTGTCCTGAAAAATGTTTTTACATCCTGAAAATTTTACCCCATTTACAGTAGACCCAGCCCTGCATCATTCTTATGCTTGTTGTCACAACCAAAGCATTTCTTTCTTCCTTTGGGCCACCTGTTGTGCTTTTTTTTTTTTTTTTTTTTCTTTTTTTTTTTTTAAAAGGAACTTGTTCTGTTGGTTTTCTCATGTTTCCTGAATAAGATCCATGCTAACTGTGATGTTATGCTGGATAGTGAATCATGGCTGGGTGTTGCATTTATGATTTAAATTTTTAAATTGTACAATTATAAATGTAAATCGTGCCAATGGAAATTATTACTTGAACAAAGAACCTTACTCAGAAAATCTTAAGTAATGTTTCTAACAGTGTTTTATTATTAACGAGGATGCATTGTTATAAACCTTTTGCTCATCAAGTAAGACTGCTGAGCAACCTAATGAAACCATTTGGTGATTTTGTTTACTTACCTACTGTATCTTTCAAAGTTTTTTCCTCTCTACTCTTCCTCCAGTTTCCCTTAGTGGTGTGGGGATCCTACAACAAGTGCAAGTGCCCATCATTGATCAAAATACCTGCCAAGCAATGTACAACATTGGGGCCATTAACCCTGTGTCTATTCTGTCAGACATGATCTGTGCTGGCTATCAAGGGGGTGGCAAAGACTCTTGTCAAGTAAGCTATGCTTTTTCAGATCATGCTGATGTGACTGATTTATGCTGACTTGCTGCTTTTAATAAACAGATATTAGTGCAGCACCTGTTAACCTCTGGCTGTGTTCTGTCAAATTTGACCCATTTTGCAGTTTTTTTTTTTTTTGTTGTTGTAAATGTTCTTTTATCCAATTATCATAAGATTTTATTACATCCTGCAGCGTAAACATCCAAACATGGATGTAATGATCAGCCATTTTATTGTACATAAATTAATGTGTTTTAAAGTAAATCGCAGTATCGTTCAGCCCTAACGCACAATGCATTCACAAATAATTCTAATTGGTTATATGTACTGTATTATGTAAAATGATGTGGCTAAGCAATGGGGCTAACCTTCGTTTAAGTAGTGACTATTTTGACATACGGAAATCGTAGAAAGTAAATTAAAATTTTGTCAAATTGGTGATAAAGGCAGGCCAGCCTACTCAGAGGGTAAACGGCACATATCTATGGGTAATCTCGTGCTATTGGGTGAGTCTGTCAAACCTGAATGTCTTCTTTCAAGATTTATTTACATTGCAGTCATGCTGTGGTGATATTTAAGTTTCGCATTGCATTACTGACAGACGGTTGCATTTTCATTCACTTTTAATGTGAAGTGGTTTTTTACAAATTATGCTTTCACTCTTCATTTGGATCCTCACTCTTTATGCGTCGTCTACCTTCTTCCATATTTATGAGTAATTGAGAAGGAATATTTTAATAGATGCATTTTAATAATCAAGCTTGAGTAATTGCGACAGCTCTAATATTCTTCACTATTAGTAGTATGGCACACTGCAATGTATTGATGCATTCCCGATAATTCTGAACTTAAAAATTTCCAACTACCTACTTAAAAAGTACTATAGAACAGCTGAAAGGAATGGAGTCATAATGTAAATTTCTGCCAGCGTTTGATGGTAACATAAGACGCTGAATCTCACAGACTTGCTAGCGGAAATTGGTACATATTTTGAAAGAGGAGATATTGTGCATGAACAAGGTTAAAAAAAAAGATGTAGCAATTTTTGGTGTGGTGGTAGTTTTTTCAGTTTAGTGTTTGACACATTTATTAAACATAAGAATACTCCTGATAAGGTTCTTCTCGGCAATCCGCTCTTGGAAAATTCTGTAAGCATTGTTGGCAGTGCTTAGCACTTAACTTAATCTCTCCTCTCTGGATCACTGTTTGTGAGTCCTAAAGAATCCTATTCCTTTGTCATGAACACTTGTTACAGCTGACAATGCCACACTCGACCTGAAGGTGGCAAAAGAGCTCAGACAGTTGTGGATTATACAGTGTGATGTCACTTGTACAAATGTCATGTGATGTCATTTATGTACAAATACACAAAGAAAGTAAGCCAGAAGACAATTGCAAGGGTGTGGAGATGAATAAGTGGACAAATAAGTAATGGCAGCCCAACTCTGTGGCTGTTATGTCATTGCTGCTTGTTTTTAGAAATGGTAAAACATCTAGGTCAATTTGGTTGTGGCCAGCCACTTCAGAATACTTTCTGCTTTTCTGTTATTTGGAGTGACAGCAAGTTTCTGACATTTTTAGATGGTTTTGGGTTGTGTTGCTCTGATAGCAGAGGAAACCAGCGGAACAGCCTGTCAAATTAGAGTTTCCATGTCCTGCAATAATGTATTGGCTTTGGAACCTCCTGAATTCCATAAGGTGACACTTATGTGTCTGAAGCACTTTCCTGCTGTCTTTTCTCAGGGGGATTCTGGCGGACCTCTCGTGTGCCAAGTGATAAATGACACCTGGGTACAAGCTGGAGTGGTGAGCTTTGGGGATGGTTGTGCCCGGGCCAACCGACCTGGCATCTATACCAAGCTGTCCAGCTACACTGACTTCGTCACAAGCAATGTGCCTGATGCCCAGGTGATTGGAGGGGCCTCTCACATTTGGGTGAGCGGGATGGTGGTGCTAGCCAATATTTTGGCCTCCCTGGTTGCTGTGGGGCTGTTGTGTTAAGCCTCCAGTTAGGCTTAATGGCCTAAGTCTGTACACTGACAGGCAAAATGGATCGACTGGAGAGCAGACAGGATAATCAATCGTACGTCTTATGCTGCACTGAACCACACATCTTAATACTACTCAGGCCCTGCAGTGACAACTCCAGAGTGCACTGGACAGCATACTGTATTGTTTTAAGTTGTCCTGTCATTCTCTACATAAAGCAACCTACACATAGCAATGCATTTTATAAAACATGCCAACATCAATCGATAGTATTGTGCACTGCCTTGTTTCATTAGTTTTAGTTTTTAATTTAGTTCTTTCTTAATAATGCCTTAAACTATGCATCAGATGTTTCAAACTCATTTGACAAAATTGTCCTAAATATTGTAACGTTTTTTTTTTTTAAGCTTGTTACATCTATGTATGCATTGGTTAACTGCGTTTTTAAAAAATATTTTTTATAAAATCGGATGCAGCTTAAGCTGAGAAATGCTTAGTAAACTGCTACGTAAGTGTCTTAACAAAAATATGTACAATCCTGAAAATTCACCAAAATGATTTGCTGAAGATGCGTTGTTGAATTGATCACTTGGACTCCCCTCCCTAAATATAAAATACAAATATAAGCTTAATATGCATAATTTGTTGAAACTTGTTTATTTCTTTAGTTTTTATATATTTCTGTAGTAAGGTGCACAAGATGTGCCGTGTATGTGACGACTTCTGAAATCATTTACCTTTTTTTAACCGTCATGGTTATAAATAAAAGTTAATTGCTTTCCTTTTTTGCTTGTCTTTGTCTACATAGGTGTGGCATTTACTTAGTAATATTCATTTATGAAGCTTTAGTCTTATAGATATTGATAAACGGTGCTTACCACTTACCATTAATGTTTTTTGGTTAAGCAATGTCATTTGCAATCACTTATATGATGCATGATGTATGTCCTAGCTTGGGAATAGGTCATTGTAAGATTTATGAAATAATTCTAAAATAAGCACATTCTTCAGAAGGAGTAGGAGACCTGAGTGAGTTGCTATTCGCCATTTTCAAATGGTTATTCCACTGAAATATGTTTACATGGAGGCTGTAAATGCTGCTTCATCAGAGGTCACCTGAATCCTTCCAAACAACGAAAAAGCATTATAGGACATTTTAATACAATACTTTTTACTTTTCCATATCCCCCTGGAAATGAGAATGCTAGTATACAATACTCATACAGAATGTTTTGGGACAGGTCCTTTGACACCGCTATCACATCCATGTCAAAATTCCAGGCTCGTAAAGCAAAGTGAAAAACATAAACCTGCATAAATATCTCACTCGCCACCACAAATATTAATCTTGCGAGGACAGAAAGCATTGCGTGCTTGGGTGTCGTCATATCTCACACTTTCCTTCTCAGTTTGACAGATATCCTCACGTGCTAAATGGATTACCTTTGGCTGCTCTCTGCTCCAGTGAAATTTTTGTGCTTGAGTTAGGAGGCGGGCTCATGGTCGTTTCTGTTGGTGAATGCTATTGGATGATGGCTCCTGGTTTTGTGATTGACTGCATGCTCATAAAAAAAAGCTTTTACTGTTATTATAAGACAGGAAAAATCATGGGTTGCTTTTAACCTAGCTACCAGTCGATGTTCTTCACCTGCTAGAAATGTGTTGGTTCAGAACTAGTTGGCACCTTTACATAAACGATGGGAGCCAGCTCTCCGTCTCAGAGCTGTTTTATTTTTGGTAATTATCCTATTGTCTCGTATTTATGTTTTCACCACACTGGTCAGCATCATGCACTGAGTGCTGTTGATGTTTTTGCACATTGTAATTTATTTTTTATTTGACACATCCTGTTCCGTTTTCAGTGTGAATTGTTTGCAGTGTTTTCACTCTGAATGGTTTGTGTTTTGGATAGTTTATTAATAATTTTATTTTTTTATTTGATATGGACTAGGGGTGGGACTTGATTAAAGAAATTAATCTAATTAATTAGAACCTTTGTAATTAATAGAAATTAATCACATTTTAATCACGTTTCAGTATTTGACACGAGAAATAAGAAATTTAAGTTTGGTTGATGAAGGAATCAATATACGTAAGCTTAAACTTCAAAATCTTGTTTATCTTCCCATCAGTCTACTATAGAGACCAATAGAGTGCAGAAAACATAGAGCAAACACAGTTTTCAGAACACTGGAAATTTTCACCTAAAATGCCAAACATCATGTATAAAAAAAAAAAAAAAACGAAAAACCAAACAATCCCATTTTAGTCAAAAACTCCCTGAAGGTATCCCTGGCCAAAAATAAACTGACTAACAGTTCAAAATAAAGTGCTATGTCTACCATCTAAAATGGTATTAAAAACATCCTCTAATTGACTTCAGTTCTTGTTTTTCTTCTAATATCCCGAGCAAAACTCCCAGCAACATTAAACAACACAGGACATGACAATTTGTCAACATTGACAATTTTCATCATTTAGTGTTTAACAGTCAGTAACACAAACCCATTGGCCTCATGATAGTACCTACTTCTCCCTCAGCCAATTGCTGAGACAAACCAGCCTTTCAACATTTTCAGAGGTCAATGCTGCCCTCTTCTTTTGAACTATGTTACCAGCAAGTGAGAGAAGTGTCTCAAGGGACAGACGTGGCAGGGCTGGCCAGACATTTGTAAGTACAAAGTGACATTACTTGTATTACTTACCTTAAATACTTACCTGATAAGCTGTTAAGTGGTTTGCGATCTGTGAAAAAGGTAATGGAAACACTGAAGTGCTAATCGCGCTACCACGCCAATGGGATTTGCAATGTTATATTAGCATCCCGCTAGTCGCTAGTTAATTTAACGGCTTGTAAGTGCAATTGTGTATTGTTTGAGTTATATGTTTTATTTGTTCAGTTTCACAGTGGCTCTTTTAGTAAACATCTCAAACTGCAAGATTTGCTTCCTGGATGTTTATTGGAGGAGCCTGTTAACAATCTGTCAAGCTAAAAACTGCGCATTCACATTAGCAAGGACAGAATAGTGTGAGTAAAATGTGTTAATTTTTTTAAATTAATTTTTTCCGTAATTAATTAATCGAAATTAACTCGTTAAAGTCCTAGCCCTAATATGGACATGACGGTAGCATTAAAATTTAGTAATGCAAAATGACGCTTCATCATCTCTTTGCTGTACTTTCTTTTTGATCACACTAGGTGGTGCTCTCTGTTTAAAAAAAAAAAAATGGAGGGCATGAAGCACAATGCCCCAAATTAAACCAAGAGCACCTTTTAGTAGGGTCAAAAAATACAGCAAATGGTTTTTGAGGGGTCATTTTGTCCATAACTAATTTAGAAGTGTAACATACATTTATGCACAAGGAGCAGACGCACTGTGTTTACTGTTTGTAGCAAAACGGTGATTCAGTACATGTGTAATAGTTTGATATTTCTACATTAATGTTTTTATACCAAACGAAAGGGAAAATAATGGCATTCTGGAAATAATTACTTTTAATATAATTATATTGCTAAATTTGGTTGAATTATAAAAACCAGAAGTGATACCAAATAGGGAGCCAAAAGAGCCGGTTATTTTTGCTCACTAAAAAGAACTGGAGATCCCATCACTATTGTCCATGATCTTTGTCTTATGAAGATGCTGTTCTTAGTGTGCAGTCAATCACAAAACCAGGAGCCATGAGCCAGTAGCATTCCCTGCAATCAGCCATGAGCCTGCCCCTAAACTGTTAAAACCACCCCCATGTCAAAACTCAAACACAGAGAACACTTGGTGGGCAAGGATATCTATGAATTTGAGAAGCAAATAAATATTTGAGAAAGAAAAAATACAGTTTGAGCATGAAATTGACAGACGCATACACAGTTCTTCCTATGAGTGCTACTTTCATATTTCTGCTGAGATATTTACTCACGCACAATGTTAAAACTTGCAGGTTTATATTTTTCACTTTGTGTTTTATCGCTCTAGAGTATTTACATGGATGTGATGCTGAAATTGACAAGCAATGTTTCTTGTATTTTGCACATATCTTGAATACAGACTTTATTTTTTTAAGTGCGATTTTTTTTTTTCTTTCATTCAGTTCTGTTTTTGCCATTCTGCTGTTAATTAAAGTGAAGTCATAGTCATTGGCTCCCAAAGGGACACTAAACACAAATATTTGGTGTTTTATGTTATTGCAAAGGTGTTACTAATTAAAAAGCACCCAGTAATGCTTCTCAATGAACTTCTCGGAACAGCTCTTTAAGAACTAATATATGGGTTTCAGGTAGTCGTTCAAATTAATGTTTTTCTTTAAAACTTACAGTTTCTAATATGATACATTTTTTTGAACAAATGAATGAAGTAATGATTTTTGTTAAAAACCAATAGATTTGTAATATTTTTTAACTGAGTTAAGCAAGCGTCCCAAGACTTTCTTTGAGCACTATATAAGAATCAGTGCCCCATATTGAAGTACTATTATATAATGTTAAGCATGCCTTACGGTAGTGGTTCAAACTTTTAATGTCCAAAGACTGGTAAAAAAATTTCCCAGACCAGTCAAACATACAGGGGTTGTGCCACTGGATCCATTAGTGCTGCAAACCCCCCAGCGTTCTGGAGCACTCGGTAGGTATCGCTACTGAGAGAGAACATGCTTTATGGCAGTGAGTTCAGTATGGCTGCCATGACATTCCAGAGGCCCTTAATAAAGAGAGCTACTGCATTTCTTGATATTCTTTTTCTAATTTTATTCTTGATTTTTTTTAATTTTTTTTGAAAGCTCATCGGACAGAGGAGCATAAAGGAGCAGAAATCACATGGTTTCTCTACCTAACTAGCTGGCTATGAGCTTGTGGTCTTCCCTTACTGAGACTGTCCCTTTGTGCTCTGAGCAGCAGTAGGGGAAGTTACTTCAAACCATCTTGAGTGTAACAGGATAGTAAATTTCATGTACACTGTCCCATTTGGAGGTAAAGGGTTTGTTTCTTGCTCATAATTTTTTGTTGAATACTGTATACCAGATATCTGTTCATTTGGCAGTAATTCTTAAGTACTGCATAGTTTATTGTACCATTTACACATTATCTGTGTGATTCTTCATTCTTAATGTGTGTATGTTTAGGAGTCTAGAGCAGACCTCTCTTTCGAAATGGATGTAAAGAGATTTCTTGTTCAATATTTGCTGTTAATATGACAACACTGCAGGGGAAAAAAACATCAGTTCATCTTAAGTTAATTCTTGGTCGCATAGTTTTGGTCACCGGAGGTCAGTTTCTGTTTGGTTAATTTGACTGTATTGTATGTTTTTATACATTTTTTTGTTTGCTTCCTAATTGTGTTGTATTTATTCTTTCCTTGTATTTTCCCCTCATGTCAGGTGTGTCATTGTCATATCAATAACGATGTCCTGTCTAAACACAACCCAAGGCGACGCCCCTATGAGAGTAGATTAGTGCCAGCTGGTTTTAGTCCCGTTTAACTATCAAAGTAAATAAAAAGTTTAAAAAAGGCTCTTTCCATGTATTCTAGATTTGACTTGTTTCCTCTCGTTTGTAAATCTCTTATGTTCCTCTGCTCAGCATTCCATTGCCATTAGAAGCGATGTGGAGTAGGTGATTTCTTGTGAAAGTGATGAGCTGTTAGAAGAAGTGATGAGAACTTTGAGCATCCGAACAGAGCAACTTTGAAGGTGGTCCCCAGATGTATAAATGATTTCTGCTGACAAAACCTTTGCTTGTTAGTGTGGTGCTGAGAGTGTCAGCCACCAAGGAAGATTGGAAATGTGGCTGGACCCTTGGGAGAACAGGACAGCTAATATTGCCTGAAGACCTGATGTTCACCATTGGTGCCAGCAAAATGTTTTCTGAAATTTAAGGGTGATGTATTGAGGGAGTTTTTTTAATTTGGCAGGGCAACCCTTTTAATCAGATTTACTTGCCCCTTTAATGACAAGGGAAGGCAGGACCAGCTGGATAGTGAGATTTCTGTCTCTTTAGTAAAAAGAGGAAGTTGTTTGTAAAAATGCCAGTGAATGATTTAGTGATAAATGCCCCTGTTTCCGTGTAAAACAACATTGGTTGATGGCTTTTAAATCCTTTGCTCTGAAGCCAAGTAGTGAGGGGTTTAACAGTAACAGTAAATAGTATAGGATACGTGGGACAGCCTAGGCATGTGCCATGGTACAGCTCCATAGTTACTGAATGGATGTCATCGATATGAACTGATGCTGCTGGCATGGTGTGAACAAATTGAATCCATGAAATAAAGTTGGAGCAAATTCTTCTAGAGCAAAGAACAAATATTTCCATCCTACCCTATTGAAAGCTTTCTCAGCATCCAAAGACACCATAACTAAGGTAGGTCAAAACTGTGAGAGAACAACATATTAAATTTAATATGTTTAATATAAATTTAAAATGTTAACCATATTAAACATGAAGTCTCATTCATCGTAAACTTTAGGAAAAGAATTACCCGAGTTTGAGGTGAAGAATCTGCATAAATAAATGAAAGTTACATTTATATAGTGCTTTTCAAGAAACCCAAAGCACTTTGCAGAACCGATGGGGAGCCATTTCCACCACCACCACTGTGTAGTGTGACGACTGCATAATGCGATGACTGCCATTCTGTACCGGTACGCTCACCACACAGTAGCTAAGATGGTGAGGGGACAGGAGAGAATTCACCACATAGATACAGTATAGGGGATGATTAGGAGACTAGATTAGATACGGCCACAGTGGAGAATTTCTTCTAGGGCATTGGGTTACCACCCCTACTTTTTTGAAAGATGCACAGGGATCTTTTATGACTGCAGAGGGTAAGGACCTTGGTTTTACATCATATCCCAAGGATGGCCCTATTTTTACAGCACAGTGTCCCTGTGCTGGGGCATTGGGATCTGACCACATGGTAGGCTAACCTGTTGGTTACACCAATACCTCTTCCAGCAGCAAGCTAACTTTCCAGGTTAGTCTCCTATCCATGTACTGGTCAGGCCCAAATCTGGCTAGCAGGATTATCTAGTCTGAACTGCAGGTTATATGGCTGCTGGTATAAGTAAAGTTCAGAAAAGTAAACTGAAAAGATGTAATTAAATTTACAACGGTCTAATACAAGTTACTTATTGGTGATTTGATTTTGGGGCGATTGCATGTGCCTGGTTTGCCAAGAGCTTGACTGGTTCATCACTGAATTCAAAAAAGTGCAGCTTTGTCTATAACACCTGCCTTGTAATTTTACTAGATGAAAGAAAATCATATTCAGAATGGAGGTCAGGAGAGGGACCAGTGCAATATTGGCTATCTAGTTCTAAAAGTGTGTATGATATTTCAGTTAATGTAGTACATTCAACCATTTTAACTGGGAGAAAAATGACATGATTTGTCCACGCAGGTAAGCTTTAAAAGTGTCCCAGAGAATGCTGCTGCTGACTTGGGGAGTGTCATTGGTCTCAACAAACAAAACATTTTCAAATATCTGAAATTAATTTTAAACGTAATCAGAAAGAAAGTGTAAACTGAATCTCCACTCTTTTCAAGTCGTTATTTTCTGTATACCTGATGTATACAGAAGTGGGGCTGTGGTCAGCAAGGGCTGTACTATGGTACCAGGGATATAGCATCAAATTTTGCATCGAGGACACAGTAGTGAAATAACAGTACACAAAAATATATAATGTATATTTACTATGTTACATTTGATGATCAGCTTAGTTGGTATGCATTTATGGCTTAAGCAATTGACACTAAGGTAAGTGTGCTCCTGTATTAGGATTAAGCTTATCAGGTTGTGCTTGTTATGAATGACTGCTCACTAGGTAATCGCTTGTTAACTTACATTAGTGCAATATGTTTACTGTTTGGCACATTAGGCTCACCCGTTTTCTGAAAGAGACTCCAAAGCAGTTGTCTGCCCTCTTTCAAGTTTCTTGCTCCCTGCACTTCAGAAATGCTGATTTTAGTTTCGGTTTCATTTTGGATTCAGCATTGGTGAAAGTCACTGACTGCATACATTTGCATAGTCGATTTGCCCACCAGAGGATCAAACCGCTATTGCTTTTGAGCTGGGGGAAGGGGGACAATGAGGGGGGTGTGAGGACAGACAGCTGGCAGATAAGCAGAACTTATGTAAGTTATTTTTATAACAACAAAGTATTAAAATTAGAAACCAAAATCAAATTATTTTCAAGGCTTTGGCGGGCCCCCCCATCCACCTTTACCCACAGTCCGATGTCCCTGTATGGTGCTTACAGGAACTGACAGAGTGTAAAAGTCTTATCTAATGTAAAAAGTCAATCTGTGAGTAGAATAGTGAGAGTCTTATTGATCCCCATGGGAAAATTGTCTTTTTACCCATCATATCTTGCTCTCTATGAGACACGCATATAGGTGAGGGGTGGGGCTTGGGTGACACCACACAGTCAGCCAGCATTAAGCACCCCAGGAGCTGGGGGTTAAGGGCCTTGCTTGGGGGGCCAGCAGCAGCATCAGTCTGCTGGCCCTGGGATTCACACTGGCAACTCTTTCCTCACTGGCATGGAATCCTAACCTGTTGAGCTACATGCCATCCCTGAATGTGTGATGAAAATAAGAGAAGAGAATGCCTTGCTCATGGGAAAATTGGACCTCCATGAGTCTGACAAACCCAAATGACTAGTGTAAGACCTTTGCAGAATTAGACAGCTAATGTTGACCTACCAAGCTCCATATTGTTGACCAGATTGAAATCCCATCCAATAACAATGCGATGGTCATCAAAACTTGGGAATTCTGAGAAAAAAATCGATATGGAGAATACACACAGGCCAAAATCACAGAGATGTTCTGTAGTATGCCTGAGACAATCAGAGATATCTCACCTCTCCTGGAAGTTCCAGGAGTGTCCCCCATATTGACAGCAGTTCCCTAACACCCGCAAATGATGCACAATGTCATTGAAATTTGTTGTTCTGCTATTCAAAGGTGGTAAAATTAGCCAGCAAGAAGTTTTCCCACTGCAACCTCGACTCAAATTTTACCACCACTCTCTAGTTCTGGTCAGCAAATTTTGGCTGCCCACCCACCCTCACCATAGTTGGCAACATATATATTATAGTATTACCGTAATACCAGCTAACCATTGGCCTGCAGCCCCCCCACCCTCCCAGATGCCCCTGATCTGCCTCCCTGAAATCAAAATCCCTAAGGTGGGATGTCTGCAATCACCTGGCATTCAGTTAGGGCCAGAAATAGTATTAATTGGTTATAACATCTTTGTAAGTAAATTTGGCTGACCCTGAAAAAACCTTGAGTGAAGAAGGTGTGCAAGCCACGCCCTTTTAATATGGTGCATGTCTGAGGTATAGAGGTGTCTCCTGTAGGAAAAAGATGTCACCAGCAGGTGTGCTAATACCTTTTTAATTTTGGTAATTTTATTTAATCCATGTGTATGTGTTGGCTCCCAGCATTCTTCATAACACATGTATCAAACTCAAGGCCCGCAGGCCACATGCGGGCCGGCGTACAATTATACCCGGCCTGCAAGATCATTTTATATATCTTTTTCTTAATGGCCCGGCAATATGAAGCGCCGATAGCACACAGACTACAAATCCCATAATACAGCGCAACAGCTGCCTTACCAAACGATAGGCTACCTGCGATCATTCCCGTGTCAATTACGTCAGATCAAACAAGCGTCTGTTGTTGTGTACAACCCTAATTTCAAGTCAAAGCTAGCCCCTAACAATGGCCTAGAGAAAAATTGATTCTGAAAACAGAGCCTTTCACAACTGGTGGGAGGCTGAGTATATGTTTACTGACATTGCCGTGGCTAAGAGAGAATCTACACATCACAGAACCTTACCCCAAAGATACACAAACTTGTTGCCAAGAAAAGATGCCAAGCATCCAGCTCTGACAGAATGGCATAAGAGCAAAGAAAATGGAATGTTTTGATTTATTATTTTAACTTTCATTTAAAAGCACAATTTTTATTTATATTTTCAGTTTTTTTGCAGCATATTCATATTTTGAATTTGTATAATTTTGACAGGAGATATTTTTATGGAGAGCAAAATATTTTAAGTTATTTTAAGTTTAAGTTTATTTATTTTGGAATAATATTGTATCCTGTTTGTTTCAATTAATATTTATGTTCAAAAAACATTTAGTTCTAGTCTGTTCAATAAATGTTTATCCTGTTCGGCCCGTGACCTAAAGTGTGCTTTGAGTTTTGGCCCCTTGTGCGATTGAGTTTGACAACCCTGCTGCATAGCAACCCTAGCCATCTACCACAGAAAAAAAAACATGGCTCCTCCCCTCCACCCAGCCACAACCCCGACCCATCCCAAACAGTATCAGATTTTCTAATTTCAAGAAACATTTAGCAGGTGACCAGATAATCCATGTCGGGGAGGACACATTGAGCAACTTGAAGTTTGACAACTACTTTAAGACTAAAAGGCTCCTGTGCTTGGCTAAATATTTCAGTTGTTCTTGTGCACTGACTGGCTTGTTTCCTTTAGCTTCTTGGAGTAGCCTGGCTTATCTTTGTCATAACTTTGCCTTAAATTGACTTAAACACTGATAAATGCTCATTTGCTCTACACCGTGTCTGTTATTTTTACAGCATGTTTACTCCATAACACTGATTCGTTTTCTTGCCAACCAGGAATAGAGTATACAGTGGCAAGTAAATGTAACAGACAAGTGCAATTCTATAACATTGCAACAGTTGAAGGGAAATATGTAGTATCGATAACATGAGCACTTTATTGTCATTATACTGCAGTGAGATGAAATTTTGTTGACATCTCTTCTTTTGCAGCGATGCTAAAAGCAATGGCAATAGAATCACAATAGAAAACACCAATTTAAGACAATTGGCGAGTTCCAAAATAAAGTGATGTACCTTGTGTAGTAGGGGTGTAACAATATACAAAATTTATGGTTTGGTACAAACCTTAGTTATTTGCACATTGTAAAAATAAAAATGTAAAAAACATTACAAACTACATTTTGTGTTCTGTACTACTGAGTATGGTTCCATATCTGTAGTAATAAACATCACTCTATGGCTATAGTTATTATTATTAATTTTTAGCCTGGTATGAATTTCCTAGTAAAAGGTCCTTAAACGCCACATGGAGACTAACTTGCAAAGGAGATTTCTGCCTTGTTCTGGTAACACACACACTCGTAGCATGTTGGGTGTGTTTTCAGCAACTTATCTGAGTTCGTAAAACAGATCAGAGTGGATCAGGTGCGTCTGAAATCACATACTCGTTTGCTGCATAATAGGCAAAATGGCAGTATGAACAATACGTACAAATCCTCCTTATGGATGAGACAGTACCCAGATGACATAGGCCTACTACATTCTGTGAAATTCCAAAGTGTCTGGCATAGATAAATGAGAATTCTCAAATGAGTGCGATGAAAATGGTGCCATCCTTTGGATGGGATGTAAAACTGAGGTCCTGATTCTCTGAGGTAATAAAAGATTCCTGAATATCCTTTGAAGGACTAGGGGTGGTACCCTGATGTCCTGGCTAAAATTGTCTACTGTGGCCTTCTCAAATCTGGTGTCTTAATCATCCCTTATATATAATTGGTGAATTGTGCCTCTTCACCACCCTAGCTTCTGTGTGATAAGCATACTGGTGCAGAATGGTGGCCACTGTATCATCCAGGTGGTGGTGGTTAAAGAGGTTCCCAATGGTTCTGTAAAGCGCTTCATTATTGTGCCATTCATTCATAAGTCCAGCTCAATATGCGTGTTCTCCATAAAATTGAAAGTGTTTAGGCATCATTATTGTACAATTACAAAGAGAAGGCTTGGTTTTTCAAATCATGCCCTCAGGTATTTATATGAAGAGCAACTCAGTTTAACCAGACATCTTTATTCTGTCTGTTTCGTTTGGCACAAGCTTTTAATAAAATAATTATACTACCAGATAATTTTTTTTTGTTGAGGTGCTTTACTCTTATTTATACTCAGAAATTTCTCATTAAATTATGAATTTAGTTATGGTTTTGTTTTAGTCTCAGGGAAACAGTGGATTCATCCAACTCCAGAAAAAAATTCACTATTCTGTGCTGTCTGGATAACAGTGTTATTTCTGGCTGACCACGGACACTTGACCTCAATGATACAATCACCAGATACTGTCCCACCTGGAGATGCTCCAAGCAGGCCAGTGTTGGACCAGAACACTCCTCTCTCCTGGATACCAACACCAGTGTCTCTCATCAGTGTATTCCTGCTTTTTCCTTGGTTCAAGGATGAGCCCCAATCACGTGCCTTGAAAAAAATGTTTCCCCTTGTAATTAAGTGTATTTTGTAGTAACACAGATATACACTGATATGACATTTAGTTAAAAAATCACTTCTTACCCTGTATTTATTTGGGTTGTACTGTCCAGGCAGGATTTTGAATAAGGAAGGAGGATAAGCCTTCTGCTAAGACAATCCAAAGCTGCTTGTAATAATCCGTTTAATGATCCGTTTCTCACAATATGCTGACCTGTTTTAATGAAAGACAAAATCAGACAGTTCACTTATTGTGGAAAATTGTTTGCTTTCTCTGTTAACTGGCATTTAGGTTACATGAAATACACCTCTTATTCTCCGCTGCCAACAGTTGTAACAGTTGCTATAATAGAAGAAATAATTCCTGATAATTCCTAATTTCCTCCACAGAGTGTCTGGGCTCAGCCTTAGAGATAGGGTGAGGAATTTGGACATTCAGGAGGGGCTCAAAGTAGAGCTGCTGCTCCTCCGCATCAAGCCCAGAACATGCTGGAGAGCTTATATCTCTTGGTTGGCCTTGGTATTCCCCTGGAGGAGCTGGAGGAGGTAGCTGGTAAGAGGGAAGTCTGGGCATCCCTGATTAAACTGCTGCCTCCAGGAACCAGCCACAGATAAGTGGCAGGTAACGAATGGATGAATGGCTATTAAATAAAAGCTGACAGTCTGATGAATGTATATAATTTTCAAATCTTTACTGGCCTATCTGTGTGGTTACATCACACATTTCAAACTGATTCTATCGGGATGGCAGCATATATGCAGTGTTTTCAGGCTGTCTTCAGCTCAAGTTCACATCATTAGATTATGTGTATTTTTTGATTATTAATCCATTGCAATGTCTCCAATCACATGGTAGGCACATCAAAGTGCAAAAGACAATTCTTGTGGTTGTACTGAGGTTTCTGGACTCAAAAGCCATCCCATCCCAGTAAATCACTCAAGTTTTGACAAGCATGCCCGGTCCCATTATGGGAGTCTTCCTGGGAGATGGGTTCTCTAATTTCAGCTGAAATAGTTAACTCTATGTAAACTAAACAGCCATTTTCCCCACAAATATTCCATATTCAGTATACCTTTACATTAACTTTATAAAATAACCAGCAGATGCCAACTGCATAAACATGTCAATAATATAGCCAACATAATTGGTGCAGTTAAGTACAATTACTCTTGCTTTAAAATGCTCTAAAGCACATAAAGTGAAAGAAATCAACAATTCAATCCAGACCAAACATGACAAAGTCATGTTATTAATTATAAATAGCATCAGTTATTAATTCCTTCATGTTGTGGACAGCGTTATCATGGACACAATTAGCTGCAATGTCATCTGTTTTCATTGTCTTCATCTTCTTCCAAAAACATTCCAGTACAGCACACATATTCCTCTCCACTCAAATCAGCAAAACTGCCATATGTCTCTACCAATCGGACACTTGCCGGTTTTGTACCTTACTATTTGGTTTTCTACTTGTACCTGTATTGAAAATTTACCTGTAACCCTAATGTATGCAAAAGATATTTAGCATATGTTCAGTGGCAGATGGTGATTTTTAAAATGGGGAAACATAGTCTGGACAGTTGACAGTATGTCTAAAAAATGGCATTTTTTTTCTTATTTTAGTTGAAATACTGTTTTATTTGGGCTCCCTGTGGTGCAACACATAAATACAAATAGAATTAAAAACATATATAATCAATAACACAATACAATAAATGGAATATAAATATAAAAAGTATATAGAACTATGTTTGATTTTGTCTGTGTGCGCAATATAGTGCAAATGTGCAGTGTGGTGGACTGAAAAATCACTGAACTTCAAAATTAAACGAACAAACTCAAAACCCCTCCCGCATTTAGACAAAGCGTACATGAATCTTCCATACACTCTCACAAAAAAAAGAGTAAAGATTTTTACCTTTGCTTGTCACTGAGGCTGTACCCTTGTAATTGTGCCTTTTAAAGTTCAGAAATGGGCTCTGAGAAACACCCCAATGGTACAAATAGCATTTTTTTATTGTAGTGTTGTCTAATAAAGAAACTGTATTTTAGCTTACTTGTGTTATTGTCAACAGTGTCATCTCACATGGTGTGCGTGCTATTCCCGTTCTATCCATCTGTCCCCGTCTGGTCTCCTGTAGTTCGCGTTTCTTAACTATACTACTATTTCCTCCCTTTGTAGATTTTTTTTCTACAAAATAAAAAACTTAAATTTCTATATAAAGTTTCCAACACGATGTTTTCTTTAACAAAAAAAAAATACTCTTCTTTGAACATGAAACCTAAAACATTTCTTTTTTTTTGCAAAATACAAAATTTTAATTTTCTTAATAAAGTTTCCAATATAATGTTTTCTTTAACAAAGTCATATTCTGAAACGGGCTGGTCTCCTGACAACTCTCCCTGATCTGGAGGTAAGTTGATCCGGTGGTTTCGGTTCAGGTACAGTAACAGTTTCTTATAGTGTCTCTACCCCAGGCAAGTGCTGAGACTGTGGTACATCCTTCATGGCCCTGTCCGGTATCACTGGTTCAAGGATATTAAATTCCCATGGCAAGGGTGCGTGTAGAAGGTGTGTGACATTCCTGATCACGTAAGATCCATTTTCAACATTGACTAGTTCAAAATAAGTGTCAGAAGTATTTCTCAATATGACATGGCAAACATCCTTGTATTTTGTCTCTAATTTGTTCGTCTCCAAGCTTGCAACATAGACAATATCTCCAACTTTTATGTTCTTTTGCTCCATGTTTCTTGTCGGCATACACTTTCATGCTGTATTTATACTCTTCATGATACTGTTTGATGCCACATTCCTCTTTGTCTTCCTTCACCTACTTTGGCAACTTTGTGCGTATATCCCTTCCAAAGATAAGGTAAGCTGGGGTTTCCCCTGACGCTCTGTGAGTAGTTGTGCAATATGCCATTAGAATCTTTGACAATTCCTCCTTCTAGTTCTTTCTTTCACATTTAGCTGCCCTGAAGGCTTTTTTCAGGTAACGATGGAAACGTTCAATCTTGCCATTGCTCTTTGGGTAATAAGGAGACGCCTTAATGTGTTTGATTCTACTAGTTTTAAGGAAAGACTCAAAAAGATTAGACACAAATTGTTTTCCACTGTCAGTCACTACCTCTAGGGGGTATCCAAAGCGTGCAAAGATTTTCATCAATTCTCCTATTACAGTTTGTGATGATATACTGTATCTGATAATACTACTCTGGGTAGGATGTATAGTAATCAATGACTGCCAATGTGTGCTGGTTGTCTATTGGACCTACTAGATCTATACCCAGCTTTGTCCAAGGCTTTGGGGGTAACTCTAGTGGTTGGAGCGGTTGATCTTCATGTAGTGGTTGGTTTAGAATGCAAGTATTGCATTTCCTAATCATTCTCTATATCAATGTCCATATTTGGCCAATAAATTTTATTTTTCAAGAATTGTTTTGTTTGCACTACTCCTTGATGTGTTTTGTGTGCTATGTCCATAGCTTGCTTTATTTTACTTTTAGGAAGTACTATCCTGTGCACCCTCAGGATAAATCCATTGTGTGTTGATAACTCATCCGAGCATCTCCTGTACGGTTGCATCTCTTCTATCATCTGTGACGGCCATTGTCCTGTTTCTATGATTGATATGAGTTGCTGAAGTGTGTCATCTGCTTGTATGTCTTGTCTGATGTCCTCAAGTGTCATGGCTGGCACCTCACTTGTTATGATGGAAAGTATTCTCTCCATGTACAGTACATGTCAACATATTCATTGTCCTCTGTTACTGACGAAGGCAGTCTTAATAGAGGATCTGCAACATTACACTTCCTTGCTATGTGTTCATTTGTGTATTCAAAACGATGCAGTCTCATCCCAAGTCTCTGAATTCGTGATGGTAGCATTGTTGCCTTCTCTGGATTAAACATGTAAATCAGTGGTTTATTAAGAACATAAAAACATAAGAAATTTACAAACGAGAGGAGGCCATTCGGCCCATGAAGCTCGTTTTGGGAGAACCTAACTAATAGCTCAGAGTTGTTAAAATCTTATCTAGCTCAGATTTAAAGGAACCCAG
>JAODKC010000095.1:33279731-33297829 GCA_026777985.1 Mormyrops attenuatus | reverse complement strand
AGTTTACCTCACCGCACTGTCGAGATAAACTCAAAGGAATCCCGAATCGCAAACTGCAAACTATCTTTACCGCGGTTTGCTACGAAGGGTGAACACGAGAGCAGCACTACTACTTCCTAGCATTAAAGTAGCGACACGTTAAAGAACCAGTTTGGATTGCAAGAAATTGAAATTGAAAAAAAAATCTGCTTAGCAGTTGCATAATACTTCAGGTGTTGCGCTGTTACATTAGTCACAGGTGAAGGAGAAATGCACGTGGCAGTATGAGACAGCATCACCGAATAGCTGTATATAAGGGGAAGAGCTTGCGAAGTTTCTGAGTGAAAAGTTACTCTGAAAGGAGACGTGTAAAGGTATGTTTACTCAGTTTTACTATTAGTCTATTGTACTGACTTATACATATTTATATAGGTTTATTATTACGCTCGGCTTTAATTTCTAGGTTGCTTGTATGCATAAACGGTTGTTGGCTACTGCGAATATTGAAAATTCGACAAAATTACGAATTATTTAATATTCCTAAGAGGAGTATTTATTTGATTTACGCTGCATTTGACCGGTCGTCACATAAATCAAGAGATTAATACAATGATGGTAATACTACAATAAAGTAAAAAGGCCTCGACTGGAATTTTGTGTACCTGTATACTATTTATCGTTATTTGACTTTCCATAATAATGATAATAACAACAACAACAACAACAACAACAATAATAATAATAATAATAATAATAAATGAACCACTACAGATATTTAGTAAATAGACCGAATGGACTAACGCATGAATAACTGGATGGAAATTAAATTACCATTACAACTGTTTTTTCATGTGAGAAATCCATTTTATCTTTATTGGAAAGTGGGACACTTGTGTAACTTTAACTTGTGTAAGCGAAAACGTGTGTCCCTGTATGGACTGACATCCTGCCTGTGTTATTGTCTTTCACACGGAGACCATGATTAACGAAATGGTTCTGCAGTTTCACCGTCACTAATGCATTGAAAGCACTTTTAATGAGGGGGTTTCCGGTATCATTTTTCAGATGAATACTCCGCTTGACACATTGTTTGTTTTGGGGTCTGTGTTGGTGGCCTTAACACACGGGGAATCTGACCAAATACGTAAGCGTAACCATTTTCGTAATTGAATCTCTCTTTACATATAGATGTCATATTTGGATAATAAATATTTTTATATGACAAAATCGAATGAATTATGCGTCTTCCTTTCAGAATGGTGTTATAATAATGCATCATGCAGTAAGTACCCTTTGTTTATGCATTCTCCCCAATAAATGGTAATGCCTAAGTAATGGCACTAATTACTCTGGTCTGTGAAATGTAACGCAACGTTAATTTTAAATACCAATATTAGTACCAAGTTTATGTTGCACCAGTTAGATGACATTTGAGTTATCCTTGTGACCCATGTTAACACAGTTTTTTTTTTTTATTATGTGTCGTATATAACATCTTAATTGATTGCATTTTGAGTTTTTTTTGTTCTCCGACAACTGAATTTGCATGGCATGTTCTCCTTGTGCTGCTCTGGTTTCGTCGCACTGTCCAAAAACATGCAGTTAGGTGAATTAGGTTTTTAAATTGTGTGTGTGTGTGTGTGACTGTATATGGACTGGCCTCCTGTCCAGAACGTCCAGTGTGGTGTTTTCCTTCAGTATTCTTTTTTTTATTTTTTAAATAATGAATTTGTACCTAGGGCAGCGCAGTGGTACAGTGGTTAGCACTATTGCCTCACACTGCCAGGACCAGAGGTAAAGTCTCCATCAGGTTCCATGTGTGTGGAGGTTGCATGTTCTCCCCATGTAGTTGTAGGGATTCCTCTGGATACTCCGGTCCACCCCCCCACAGTCCAAAAACGTGTAGAGGTTAAGTGGAGTTACCTAGGTGTGCATGTGTGAGTATGCCTTGCAATGCGTTGGGACCCCATCCTGGGTTTTTCCCTGCCTTGTTTATCCATAGCTTCCAAGATAGGCACTGGATCCTCCACGACCCTGAATGAGACAAGTGGTTGCAGAACATGGATGGATGGACTTGTACCTGATTTTGTTTATTTTTGCATGTTCTTTAGATGAAAATATCTGGGTCTCAAAACCACTGGGCTACTGTAATAGAACACGGCAATCACCCCTCAATATCAACACCACCAGTGTTAAAGGGAACTCAAGTCTGATAGCCTTCAACTTCACTGGTTTTAGTAACAGAAGCACTATGACGACAATAGAGAACACAGGCCATACAGGTGGGCTATTCCCTGGAAACACTGGATGATAGTGGGCCACCTGTATCCAAATAGCATGCACATGTGTTGGTTCTCCTCTCTCACCACCCTTAGTGAAGGTGACATTTGGAGATGGGCTTGTGAAGATCAGCGGTGGGGGGCTCCCTGGGACCTATGATGCCCTACAGTTCCATCTGCACTGGGGCAATGGCAGTGATGTTCCAGGATCAGAGCACACCGTGGATGGCAAGCGATACCCCATGGAGGTAATGACACTGTTCATTGTGTCATGTTGGATTGGTCTTAATTGTGCTGTAGGCTGATTTGACACTGTTACTCCTCCATTTCCCTCAGTTACATGTCGTGACTATCAAGTCTGAATTCAAAGGCAACACAACCCTTGCCCTCACAGACCCAGAAGGTCTGGCAGCTATGGGCTTCTTAATAGAGGTGAGCAGTACAAGGCTTATCAACATAATAGTGTGTGACTTTGAAAATCATACTCTGACTTTTTTTTGTTGCTTCAGAAAAAAAATGACAGTTCCCTGCCAGAGAGCTGGAAAATCTTGACATCATACCTGCCCAATGTAACAAAAAGTGGTGAGTCTTAGAATGAAACCAGTTTTAGCATATTTTTTAAAAGGGCTGTCTAAAGTTGATCCTGTACATTGATTCTTGTCTTTCACTCTTGTCTTTCACTATAACTCTTAAATTTGATGCAAAATTTTATATACAAAATTATCATCAAAGCAGTTTCCATATCCTATGTAGACAAATGTGGTGGCAGAAGTATCAGTAAAGTTATTTCCCACCCACTGTTCCTCAGGCCAAAAGGCAAACATTACTCACCAATTTTCACTCAATGATCTCCTGCTGGGAGTGGACCGTACAAAGTATTACCGTTATTTGGGCTCCCTGACTACCCCCAATTGCGACGAGGTTGTGATTTGGACTGTATTCAAGGATCCAGTCAACGTTAGCAAGAATTTGGTAGGTATTAACTCATGAAATGAATATTTGTTGATGCTATTATTTGTGATTTCTGGTACCCGTTCTATTATAGTTGCACATTTTTGCTTCCATTAGGTATATTAAAATGCAATGCATATGTCTGGTTACATTATATCACACACATACACAGACATACACACATACAGACCAAATTAAGGAACATAGAGTTGTTAAGCTAATTATTTAAAATTCATTAGTTAGGCACCTTTGCAGCTGAATCCATACAGCGATATTTATACAATTATGTACCTCCTGGAAATATTGTAATTGCTCAGTGCATAATGCACCACTGTTTTTGTTTATGCTCATAGATTGACCTTTTCAGCACATCACTATACACCTCTGACCCCGTGCTGATGACCAAAACCTACCGAAGTACCCATATGGCCAATGGTAGAAGTATCATGACCCAGGCTTCAGCTTCATCACCATTAATGATTGCAGACAGGCTTTTCCTTCTGTCCCTGGTCGTGCTACATGTTCTCGTTTGGGAACGTGATGTGTGATGAGGAAACTTCAATGTCAGTGTGATTTTCATTTTTACAATTTGGGACCATAATATACAGTATATATTACGACAGAGGATGCCAATGTGTTTTTTCTGCTTTAAAGGGAGATTGAAATAGGAAGAAAAGGGATGACAGAATTAAATGTTCTGTAATTGATATAAAATGGCCACTTTGCACATACTGTAAGGAATTTCCTTGGTTTCATACAATTACAGAAAATCAATGTATCAATACCGACAGTGCTGCCCCTGGCCAAATTGGGGCCCTAAGCAGAATTATCTTTTGAGGCCCCCCCTCCCCCCCCTTACAAAAAAAATTTGTAAAAAAAAATTAAAAATCCACTAACAATCTTTTCCTTTTCCTGTGCAATCTTTCCTAACAACTTTTATACAATGTTCTTAGCGGTAAATTGACCTTGACAGCTTTTGATTTTACGTCTAGTTTATAAATTGAAGAACAGTCATAGACTACTAAGCACTTGTTGTAAGTTGCTCTGGAAAAGAGCGTCTGCTAAATGTGGTAAATGTAAATGTAAAATGACCGTATCACAAAATGCCATTTAGGTTTACAACCTTGCGGTGTCAGATGACTCGTCTCTTTCTTTCTCTCCTGACTCTGAACATCAAAAGCACTTTCAATTTTTGGGGCAAAAGGGGGACCCTTAGCTGTTGGGCCCTTAATCAAGTCCCCCCCCCCAAAAAAATGAACACATCTTAAAAAAGTGCAAGATGGGAATTCCTATACACTTGTACGAACTGAAAATAAAGCATCTTCGTGTAGCGTTCAATCTAGATAATTTACATAGATTCCATCGTAATGAAAAAAAAGACATATCTAGAGAGTACAGTTTTAAAAAGCTACAGAGTATTATTCCAGATACAAGGACAAACACAAAGCAATTATAATAAAAGATTATTAGATTACTCAAAGTTCTTTTTGCAATGATCATATATAATATATTATATATATAATATCTGTATAATATTAATATAACAATCATTTTTAATACATTGAAATATATTTCATTGTTTGTGACACCATTGTGAGACATCTGAATATATAAAATTTTGACTGTTTTGTTTAATAAAGAAGAAAAGATGCATGATATTTTACATAAAGCAATTTTTGTTATAAAACAGATTTCTTTATTTACTGTATATTAAATGGCATGTGTTTGCCATCTGTTATCTAAGTAGAGATAAGCATTTGTTAAATAGAAACACTGTAATATTGAGATAGAATGTGACATTGATGGAATGAGCACGAGTTGAATAGTGTGATCAGTTGGATAAAAAATATGTCCGCACATGCTGAACCAAAAATAATTGTCATTTATCAATTATCATATCACACCATTAATCTCAGAATTTACCCACTCTCTAACACACACACAAGAAAATGCCCCCAGGCACATAACTTCACAAAATTTTACAAAACTCTCCGTATCAGTTTCATTTCATGTGGTACTTTTGTCTTGTGTTGTCTTCTTTGTCTTGTGTTTTGTCTTGTTTTTCACCAAGAAAGCATGAAGAATAAAGCATTGACATCACAAGTGATTGGAAGTGAATAACAGAACATAACAGAATGTGGAATGTAAATAACACACAGTAGTTAAGCAGTGTCGTCACTCCCACAAACAAGCCTCTCAGGTAAATTTCAGAATTACCTTTAGAGTATGACTGAGAGCCACCTCCTTTTAATCCTAAAGAGATTTCAGAAATTGTTACTGTGTCTTGTCTAAAAAGATAAAAGATGATATATGTGACAATATGCTAAGGTATTAATTACGTCCAGTAAAGGGTAAAGCTTTACATTGCATTCAAATGCATTCATGATGCATTTATAGAACATTCATAAGCTGCATGTAAGTATACCTTCACAACTTAACATACCTTAAATGCTTTAATATACATTAACAACAAACGGTATACGATTATAATGTTTGTTATTAATGTGAATTAAAGTGTGGATTTTCAAACTCACTCATTTTCAAAACTGACAGGGTGCTAGGCTACAGCTTGGGCCGGTAACACATTTAGATCAGTACTGTATACTGTAAAGAATTTCCACACGTGTCACATATCAATTTACATACTGAATAAAGATACAAAAAAGATGAGAACTGAGATAAAAACAGTGGTGAAATATAACTTTTGGTATGAATACAGAAAATAAAATATTACGGTAATAATATAAAACCGTCAGAATAAGACTTAAAAATTTAAAATGAGGGATGCCCTAAATATTGTGATGATGGTATAAAATGAGTGTAGCACGTTAGCCATTAGCAGAGTCCACATTTAGTAGGTAGACAGCCTGAGGGAAGATTCTTGTGCTATGTCTCCTATTACACTGGTCAGCAAATTACTTTCTGTTTCACAAATCAAAATAGGTGAATCTTGCATTATTGTTTGTGCTGAATTCAAATATCGAATCAAAAATGAAGTAAAATGATTTTTTACTGAGTGACACACAATTAAACCTTACACTATATGTATATTTAAAGTACAGCTGCGGAAAAAATTAAGAGACGTTTTTCTGCAAACTGCAGTCTGATTCTTCCCTGTTTCTCATTAATGAAGGGCTCCTTCCTTGCTTTATAGGACCTCAGTCCTGCTTCTAGGAGCCTGATACAAACTATCCTAGCAGTTCATCTCACACCAGCACTTAATGTTTCCCATTCCTTTTGAAGTTCACTTGATGTCATCCTTCGATTCATGAGAAACTGTCGGATAAGATAACGGTCATCTCTGGCCTTAGAATGTTGCTTCCTCCTTTTACTTGGCTGGTTTCTGATCGTTCTTAGTGTCTCCTGCTTCACCTTATTGTTTTCTGCTGTCTTAGAAATTTTGAACCTGAAAGCATCCTGCTGCTCAGCGTAGCCTTCTGCAAGCAGAACCACAATTAAACCGTGATTTAAAAATGCAGATTTGTTTAAAAATATAGAGTGGTCTCAATTTTTTCCACAGCTGTATATGTGCATAGTGGAAGTGACTTATCTTACAGTAGGAAGTGCTGGCCTAGGACAAAGGAACATTCCTCTTAAGGGTCCAGCAGAAGTCAGCAAACATATTGGGACGCCACTGGCCTTGATATCCTTTTTCCATATCAGAGAGAGTGAGCAGGACCCTGTCTCAAAATGTCTAAACATTACAGCCTGTAAACTTTGGCAAAAAAACAGAATTACAGCACATTGTACCCATCTGTAAAGTCCTAAAAATGCTCGGAAAGCACACTTTAGGTCGCAGGCCAAACAGGATAAACATTTCTTGAACTGACTAAAACTAAATGTTATTGAACATAAATGTGAATCGAAAGACAGGATACAATATTCTTCCAAAATAAATAAATGCAAATAATTTTTTTAAAATAAATTTTAACTTAAAATAATATTTTGTTCTCCATAAAAATATCTCCTGTCAAAACTATACAAATTCCGAATATGAATATGCTGCAAAAACCTGAAAATATAAATAAAATTGTGCTTTTAAGTGAAAGTTAAAATAATAACAAATCAAAACATTCTGTCAGAGCTGGATGCTTGGCATCTTTTCTTGGCAACAAGTTCGTTTATGGGTAAGGTTCTGTGTTGTGGAGATTCTCTCTCAGCCACGTTAGCTCCACAAATATGACACGCGGGTTTTCCGGCAACATCAGTAAACATATACTCAGCCTCCCACCGATTTTGAAAGGCTCTGTTTTCAGAATCAACTTTTCTCTTGACCATTGCCAGGGGCTAGCTTTGACTTGAAATTGGGGTTGTATACATGAACAGACGCTTGATTGATCTGATGTAATTGATGTGAGAATGATCGCAGGTAGCGTATTGTTCGGTAAGGCAGCTGTTGCGTTGCATTATAGAATTTGTAGTCTGTATTATCAATGCTTCATATCACTGGGCCATTAAAAAATAGATATATAAAATGATCTTGCAGGCCGGGTATAATTGTACGCCGGGCCGGATGTGGCCCACGGGCCTTGAGTTTGACATATGTGTACTATCAGTATAGTCTAAGAATGACTGAAAAACTATGGGTGAAAGCTAAATTCTGCATTTCTTGAATCAGCATTAAAAAGTACGTAAAAGACACCCCTGAGATGTTCCCCAGTGTTATGCAATATACACGTATTTTAAACATTACAAAATTGGCCTTTTCTCAAAAACCTTACGGGACATGAATATTTTGGAGTTATTTCTGTGGTCAGCATCAAAAAAACTATAAAGGAAACACAAACCTTGAAAACAAGTGTCATTGGTCTTCAGGGTGCAGTAGTGCCCTGATGATACTTGTGTAATTAAGTTATATTTAATTAAAATACGGTTTATATGTGTAAGGTGTTGAGCATAAGATTACCCTAACAGCTTTACTTTTAAACATATGTTTAACCTAACGACTATAAATTCAAAATGAAATATATGGGAACGGTAAATGAACCAAATAATGAAATAACTTCTGAAAGATAAGGCTGCTAGACTTTATATTGTTTAAGAGCTTATATTTTAGTAAAAGAGGACTGGAAATTGTTTAAAAAAGTAAATTTTTGAAATTATATACTTTGTCTGCTTTTATATTTAGTGCAGTCCCACTTTTGCTGAATGTGCTAGTAAAAGTGGGGCAGTACTTTTCAGGTACATGTAAAATGGCACACATTTGTACATGTAAAAACTCTGAAGAGGGAATTCAAACCACCAATGTTTTAAGGTAAATCATGATACAGGTAAAGGATAATACTTTATATCATTGGTGACAAACCGGTCCATGGTGACCGGCTAAAAATATCGGTCAGCAGGGAGGAGGCTCCGACTTGGAGCTGGGGTCCACGACATGCCAAATCCTACAAAACCCCAGCCACAAATGAGGCGGCTAGAAATGAGCAGGCAGAAGTCGGAAAGGCGGCCGCAAACGAGCAGGTAGAAGTTGACTAAGTAGCTGCGGGTAAGCAGGCGAGAGCCATCTGGGCGATGGCCACAGGCTGAACAGGCTGGGTATGGGCTGTCCATGCGATGGCCGCAGGCAGGCAGGCAGGAGCAGATGTGACTGCTGGCGACTGCCTGGCAGGAGTCAGGACGAGAGCAGAGCGGCTCTTCTGGGTGACTGCGAGGCAAGAGTTAATACTCTTAGGAGGGAACCTCTGTCATCGGGGAGAGCACGGCGGGCACCACCGCTGGCGGGATCAGGATCCTCCGGCAGCAGGTCCAGCACAGCAGGCACCTTGGGCAGCGAGCAAGACACAGCAGGGATACCTAGGCTGGGCTCTAGCATTGCAGTGAAGAGCATGTCTGGGTTGGGCATTAGTTGAGCAGTGGATATCTGAGCAGGCTAGCAGCTATGGAGGACAGCGATGTGAGTGGCGGGTCCATGACTTGGTGCAGGATTAAAGAAAGGGCTGCGTCTTTTACCTGCCTGTGAGGTGCTATTAATGCTCCCACTAGCTCTTGTACAGCAGACGAGGAGGGGGCCGGGGTGCTGGCCAGCAGTCCCTCCCTGATTTGGTGGAACAGAGTCATTACCTCGGGGGACTCTCGCAACAGGGGTTCAGTGCCACCTTACAATAAGGCTACCTTTATAAAGGGATTATGAATGGTTTATAAGCAGGTTAATTAGGTTGTAACACATTGCAAACCATTACTAGACAGTTATACAAGTTATACCACAGTTTTCTTATTAATGAGTTACTGCCATTTATAAGTGGCAAAATGTAGCCTTATTGTAAAGTGGTACCAGGGGTTCTTACAGTAGCTCTACGAGAACCCCATGGAGTGAACAAAAGGCCTCTCTCACCTCACCTTTGCCCGTAGCAGATGCAATAGCTGATATAGGAGCAACTGCCGGAGGAGAAACTGGAATTGTGGGCTCCAGGGGAAGCAGGTCCAGGTTGTTTTCCTCACGGTCGCTGGGGCAGTACAGGTATCTGTCACACAGGTGAGTTTTGGAGGATAAGCCAGGGAACAAAGGAAATTAGGTCCTTGGTTGGAGCCGGGGAAGAACAGCCATGGGGTCATCTTTTGGGTTTAGTCATTCTGTCACATTTGCAGTGGAAGAAGGATGACCCGAATGCAGGCTGTGGTTGAGTAAACAGGTGCATTTACTACAGGAAACAGGCAGGATTGCACACATAAACAGAGAACAACGAGCAAACAGGACGCACAGCCCTAAGAAATGCTAATATACATGGCTAACAAAGGAGTAAACGCAAGACAGCTGTGGCTGGTTAACAAGAGGGCAGGACAAGAGATCACAAGCTTCAGGCATGGCTGACAGGGAGCCACGCCCACAGTAACGCAGGGGGAGCACATGTGAGGATGCTCAGGAACTGAATCCTCAATCCAGTGGTGAATATATACAGGTGTGGACAAATTTGTTGGTACCCTTACGGCTCATTGAAACAATGCTTCATTTCTCCTGAAGAGTGATTCAATGGGCTATATGAACACGGGGTGCTGATGTAGTTCCGGTAAAAGTTTAGCCGGGTAAGTTATTTCCGGTACCTTTTTGTTTGCTGCGTTTAGCTTATATTTTCAGCGTTACCACGTCTCTTAATAAAACGTTTAAATTTCAGCGAACCGATAGCGCGGCATCTGAAACCTGTTGTGTGCCTTTGTGTCAGGCATCCAGTAAGTACAACAAAGTACTTGGCTTTCACACGTTTCCCTCCGATGAGGAAAATAGGCGAAAATGGATTGTTGCTATCCAGAGGGAGAATTTCACAGTCAGTCCCCATAACCGCGTTTGTAGCCGGCATTTCAAAAAAGAAGACGTCCGAGAGCCAGAATCCGACACAGGACGACGACGGCTAACGAAGGGAGCGGTTCCAACTTTATTTGAGTGGAATAATTATTCAGTTCCACTACCACCACTTGGGGTTTGGAAGAGGAGAGAGCGACCCGCAGACGATACAACACACAGTGAGGAGGAAGCTCATACAGTCTCCCGAGACCACGATTATGTTTCAGCTCCTGATCCCGCCGTTGTTGACCTAGCTCTGGAGGAAAATGCTGCTCTCAGAGAGGAGATTCTGCAGCTGAGGAAACCGGTGGAGGAGCTCACTTTGAAGTAGCGGTTTGGCATCAACCGTTTTGTAGCCTCAGACAAAAACATACATTTTTTCACAAGGTAAGATATAGCTACACTGATAATGATATTACATAATGAATTAAAAAACTGTAAGGCATTGTTAGAAGAGAACATGATAACATATCGTAATTGTATTATGCAGATTTGCATCCTATGAACACCTCATGCGCTTCTGGGCATTAACAGAGCCGTCACTGCCGTTTATGGTCAGTGTGACAATGGGGCAGAGAGGCACCGCAACAGAGCCAAGTACATCTGCAGTAAGTATTTATTATGATGTATTATTTACATGTAACTTAACGTAATATTTCCAGTGTATCCCCTAGATTTACACCAGCTGCAACAACTCCTTAGATTCTGACATTTAAGTACTGTACACAGAACACACTTCAACTACTTAAATATATATTTTATATGAATTTATTACACATTATACAAACAATGTTTAATTTTGGATGAACAATATAGACCAAATAATAATTTTATATAATAATTAATACATCCACTTATCAAATAGAGGGAAAGAGCTTGATGGTTAAATAATGTAACTGTTTTCAAAATCTGTTTTCACAGACTCATTCCCTGCACCCCATAGATGCTCAACTATCTGGCACTGGGCTTAAAACAGTGAGACCTTGCTGACAGATTTGGAGTCCACCAGTCCACAGTCAGTAGGATCATCACAACATGGAGCAACTTTCTCTACACTGTCCTGGGATCTGTAAGGATCTGGTTACCAGTGGAGAAAATAAAGGAACATTTACCAGTGGAGTTCATGGACTATGCAGACACTACAGTCATCCTGGACTGCACAGAGCTGAGGTGCCAGTGCCCAACCTCACCTTTTCTCCAAAGTGAAGTGTTCTCATCCTACAAGTCCCACTGTACCCTTAAAGGCCTGCTTGGAGTTGCTCCAGATGGAGCAGTAACATTCATTTCTCCATTGTATGCAGGATCCATCAGTAACAAAGACATCATGCGAGAGTCTGGTATTCTGTCCCTGTTGAAACCTGGGATGGCCATCATGGTTGACAGAGGGTTTCTTGTCGATGACTTTGTGCCATGCAAAGTCTATAGGCCAGCGTTTCTTTCTGGTAGGTCCCAGCTGTCCACCTGTGAGGTCAGGGAGACCCAGGCCATTGCACACCTCAGGGTGCATGTTGAGCGCCTCATACGCAGAGTGAAGGAACACAAATTCTTTGACACAGAAATCCCGTCTTTTTGGCAACATTAACCAGCTGTATGCTGTGGCATGTCTCCTTACAAACTATGAAAATGGACCTCTTAGCATTGGTTGGGCAAAGAAGCCAGTGTAAGACTGTGTTGACTGTGACATGTTTACTCATGTACTACAGTACTGCTACACAAACAAGTGCCCCTAAGGGATAATGTTCTGGATTTATTGAAATTATACTTTATATCCTAAGACAGGGGTGTCAAACTCTGGTTCTGGAGGGCGGGAGCCCTACACATTTTTGGGTTTCCCCTCATTTTACACACCTGATTCAACTCCTTGCACCTCCTTACCACGCAGCTCTTGAGATGAATCATTTGTGGTGGAACAGGAAAAGAACTAAGCTACACAGGGCTCTGGCCCTCCAGGACTGGAGTTTGACACCCCTGGCTTAGGATATAAAGTATAATTTCAATCAATCCAGAACTTTGTCCCTATGGGGCACTTGTTTGTGTAGCAGTGCTGTAATTTCTAACATTTTACAGTTTGAAATGAAAGATTTGTTACCCACCTAGGCTTGAGCCTGTTTCTGTTATTAAACTCAGTTACAATGTACAGATCAATAGCTATATATCTTTATACAGGTGCTGTAAATATCTGTATGTTCTTTCCTTTTGTCAATTTCAAATTACTACTGTTGATTTATTGGAATAAATCAGGTTTTTTGCTCACCCACCTGCCAGTCGTGGCGTTGTGTTGCAGTATACAAAAAAAAAAACAGATTCCACTTGTGCAAAGTTGTTCATTTGCCATACTACAATTCAATCTAATTAAATTCAATATTTCAAATGCCAAGTTACAACATATTCATTACAGGACATTTCACATTTTAAGGTCAACAGCTTATAGAGTTAGAGAAACCCAACAATTCATGATCAGAAAGTACAGCCAGCAACTTCCTGGTGTCGCCAGCCAACAGGACCTGGACTGTACAGCCTCCTCCCATAATAAACACTTAAGAAAAAAGGAACAGAATGGACAAGAGAGGGAGAGGCACAAGGCCTGTATGCTTTGCCAATTGCCAGTTCATGTTTTAAAACATCAAATATGTGTTGACTGCAAGTTTTCATTTATGTAGTGTTGTGGTTTTTTCTTCCCCACCAATCAGGAGTCAGGAGCCGCTTGTGTAGATCTTCAAATTCAGCCTTTATTGCAATAGTGAGGTTACAGCCAAGACTGGACCCCCTGCAGGAGTGTGTCCAATACTGTTTTACACTAATTCTTATACATTTTCTTATTGTGTAACAAACTCTCGTCACTTAAGCACCTTCATTCCCTCAACCATTCACCATCGTTGTTTTCTCCCTTGATCCACACGCCTAGATGAAGTTTGTCAATCTGGTGTTTTACTGTTTGGTCCCTCGGCCGAACATAATAGTGGCGTGACCATCTCTAGTTGGTTTTTTTAAAATACCCAGCCGTGAACTTCTGGTGAACTCAGGCGAATCCCCTCCTTCAGTAGTAAACCTTGGCAGCTTCAGCTTGTTGCACATTGTCTGGCTAGATGGTTAATAATATATTTGTCCTTCAACAAAGTGATATGCTGCAGCACTAATAAGGTACATATTCATACATCAAATGCTAACAAAATAGCTAACAGATACAGAATCTTCTAAGCCAACACTAAGTCATACTTGTTTTCCATCACATTGTGCATAGCAGTAATTGGTCTGCATTCTCTGAAGGTTACAAAGTCACTCTCTACAGTTTACATCAGCTTCTTAATAGAGACCTAATGATTACATTCTCTGTGCGTTATGAAGTGCTAAATAATATTCCATAGTAGCATTTGCAGTAATCAACAAAACACAACACTAACAAAATTTAAAACTGACCTCTAAAAACATTACATGTTAACTATCTTTCCCGTGCCTTAATATTTGCATGGTTTGCTAAATCTAACTTATTTACGTGTGTAAAACAACAAATACAAATCTAATTAGCAAAATTACTATGTACAATTGGCAATCAAAAGTTAATTACTGTGTTTGACTCAATTATTTGTTACTAGTCCTATTTGCAGAGGGAAGTGTGGAGGTAAAAATAAAAAAAGAAATAGTAGACTTTTTCTTTAATAGTCTTCATCATTTCCTCATCTCTGGGGATCCTCTGAATGAACATGTCCTCTTGTGCATAAACCATAAAGTCACACCAGTCAAAGCCAGAAATGAGCAGCCAGAAGTAAGGATGGGATTTCCGTAGTGTGTGTGTGCCCTCACTGATTTTAATATATGGGCAGTCCACATAGCTCTGCACATTTGGGCATTTAATTTCATGAAGGCCAAATACTGGCTGCTCCTTTGGATCATACACAATCCCATCTGGTGAAGACCGCGTCCATGGTGCATCTGGGTGGATAAGGAAGTCACAGGGGTAGTGGTTAACTTCCCTTACTCTGCAGTACTCTTCTACGGCTGCAGGTTCCATCTCCAGCCCCCTCCTCATGTCTGCAGTCTGATAGCTTAGCTTCAAGAACCTTTTCGCTAGATTTTCAGCAGAGCTGTGCCCCCTGGTGTGACAGACCTCTCTGAATTTGGAGGAGCTGACACGAGCCCGCCTTAGTTGGTGCCACTCGTTGCTGAAACTCTGTTTCCGCGTGCTGCTCTCTATCTTGTGTGCTGTGTTTAGGGATGTTTGCAACGAATTCATGTGGGGTTGCTGATGTTCGGTGTAAACAAAAGAACAAGAAGAAGGTCCTAATCTGTAATGTTGAAGTGGCAGCTGTGGGGGAAAAGGGGCATCTGTGTGTGGATGGGTTTTTGGGGGATTCCTTACTGGCAAGTGGTAGGACAAAACACTTCCTTCTTGCACTTTCCCAAACGCTTAATCAACCAAAGGCACGTCTGAGGATACAGCCATCTTTGTTATGAGTGGAGCAACATCAGGGGGAAGGCCACTGTAGATCTCATCCACTCTGAGTACGGAAAGATCAGGCAGAGGTGAACTTACTCCCTTATACAAGTTGGTCCTAGAAAGGAGGAGGAGAAAAAAAATCAAAATAAGGGGGGTAATCATTAATTTTTTGTTATGATTATATTGTATTATTATTTGCGGAAGTTTTAGGATTTTATAAATACATCTGTTAATTACTTTTACTACATTTGTTATTAAAACATCTTAAATAAAACAAAAGTCTATACCATAATTAAAAATAGTCCAAATATTAATGTACAACAAAATTAATAATAATTATAAGAAGAACAAGAATAATGAATAAGGAACCTGACACCATCTGCCAGTCTTCTTTCCTTGGGTCTGGCTGAAAGAACCACCATGTCATTCACCAAACCAGGTTTGATGCCCTGCATTTAACAAAAAGTTTATTTATGAACATCAGCAAAACTGATATATACTTGATATGTATTAAAAAAACAGCTTATAAACATAAGCATGATAAGTATCATGCTAATAAAATTACTTACCATGGTTCTAGGTTTATGCCATTGTTGTTCAGTCCCTGTGCAGCTTTGTATCGGGGGAACAGCAGTGATCCTCAGCTGAGAGTAATGTGCTGTCTGGTACAGAATTGCTGCCACATGATTGCACAAAGCTGTGCCTGCCACACAGGTACAGTGGCAGCTCTGTAGCTGCACATAATGGGAATCCCGCAATACAATCTGCCAAAAAATATATACAATATAGTATATATTGTAAGTGCTACACAAGGACAGTTAAATATAACCAAATTACTTTTAACCTTACTTTACTCATTCTGTACTAAAAATAAGTGAATGGAAGAACTCATAACTTAAGAAATCATCAAGTTTCAGTGAATCTCAGTGTTTTTGCACGTTTGAAACTGTAATGTTATATGCTATTGTTGGGGACTGCTGCAATTTCAAGCAATACTCATTAAAATTAAGTATTTTTTGATTCACAGAAACTTGACTTAATGAACAGGGACCTGGCTCATGCATACTCAGGTCTGTTGATATGTCTCACAAAGCTGGAACCAGCCTGCACTGAACCTGCAGGTTAACTTTCCCTTACGCTCAACTTATGAGGCTTTTGGCTTTTCCTCATCGATCTGTAGCACTCAGCCCTCACTGTAACCTCTCTGTTCTCTGAATCCTTGTTAGAAACTGACATTGACATTATGAAATTTGAGACGCTGGTTAATTGACAGATACACATTCACGTTACCTTTGGCTAGTACACATACGTAGGCTAACATGTTAGGCTAACATTTCACGGCCATGTCTTACCCTCGTAATTATGGATATAGCTGGAAACATATAATTTGAAGCCCTTCTCCTTTTTACTCTTGGATGTATGACACAGTGACTGGAGAGTACGACTAACGTCGTTGACAGTCATTTGTGGCAAATCTTGTAGAGATCGAGTAAAAAACGCCACGTTACTGAATAGACGGAGCTAAACTGAAGTTGTGACCGGAAGTGAAGCAGCCGGCTTAGTCAGGATGTGGAAATGAGCGTACATATAGCGCATTAAAAGAAATTGTCTAATGTATACCTGCATGCCTTTAGACAAAACCAGTCACATCGGCTCTATGTTTAGAGAAAGAAAAATGAAGATTTACAAGAAAAGAACAGCATACCTACTGTGGAACATGGAGGAGGCTCGGTTTTGTCTTGGGGCTGCTTTGCTGCATCTGGCACGGGGAACCTTGAATCTGTGCAGGACACAATGAAGTCTCAAGACTCTCAAGGCATCCTGGAATGAAACATACTGCCCAGTGTCAGAAAGCTCAGCCTCAGTCACAGGTCATGGGTCCTCCAGCAGGATAATGACCCAAAACATACAGCTAAAAGCACCGAAGAATGGCTGAGAAAAAAAAAAACATTGGACTATTCTTAAATGGCTCTCCATGAGTCTTAATTGATCTTAAGACCTTAATTGAACATCTATGGAAAGATCTGAAAATTGCTGTGTGGAGACGCCACCCTTCAAACCTGAGACAGATTGACCAGTTTACTCAGGAAGACTGGGCCAAACTACCTGCTGGCAAATGCAGATGTCTCATTGTGAAGTACAGAGATTGCCAAGAAGCGGTGATTGCTGTAAAAAGTGGTGCCACAAAATATTAAATTAAGGATACCCTCTTTTTTCGTCTGCCATTTTCATTTGTTTAATTATATAAAATATTCAACTGAATCAGTACTCGAAAGCAAAGACTGATTTGTGTTAAATATGGAATAATATGGGATGTCATTAAACTTTTGTCAGTTTCAAGTTATTTCAGAGATAGTTGTTTTTTTTTTGTGGAAGGGTACCAACAAATTCATCTGTAGTCATTTTAACATAATATTGATAGAGTTAAAATATTAAAGTATAGGACCTTTGTGGGGACTGATTATCTTCTGTTGTCGAGCATGGTTTAATGTTGGGTGATTTCAAATGGGCATGTGAATGTGGGCCGATCCTGTGTTTAAGTTTCTGTATGCAGATTATACACTGCTCAAAAAAATTAAAGGAACACTTTTTAATCAGAGTATAGCATCAAATCAATTAAACTTCTGGGATATCTGGTCAGTTAAGTAGCAGAGGGGGTTCTTAATCAGTTTCAGCTGCTTTGGTGATAATTTCATTAACAACAGCTGATCCAGAGGGGCAACAATGAGACAACCCCTAGAAGAGGAATGGTTTAACAGGTGGAGGCCACTGACATTTTTTCCTCCTCATCTTTTCTGACTGTGTTTTCACTAGTTTTGCATTTGGCTATGGTCAGTGTCACTATTGGTAGCATGAAGCAATACCTGGAGGTAGTGCACCTCCTCCAGGATGGCGCATCAATACGTGCCATTGCCAGAAGGTTTGCTGTGTCTCTCAGCACAGGCTCAAGGGCATGGAGGAGAATCCAGGAGACATGCAGTTACTCTACGATTGCTGGGCAGGGCCGTAGAAGGTCCTTAACCCATCCGCAGGACCGGTATCTGATCCTTTCTACAAGGAGGAACAGGATGAGCACTGCCAGAGCCCTACAAAATGAGCTCCAGCAGGCCACTGGTGTGAATGTCTCTGACCAAACAATCAGAAACAGACTTCATGAGGGTGGCCTGAGGGCCCG
>JAODKC010000095.1:33242531-33254438 GCA_026777985.1 Mormyrops attenuatus | reverse complement strand
TACGTGGCATTGATTCAACAAGGTGCTGAAAGCATTCTTTAGAAATGTTGGCCCATATTGATAGGATAGCATCTTGCCATCCTCAGATTTAATGGCGGCGACGCCCATGCTTCTGTTCCTTTCTCTCCTTTTTCTCTCACTGAGACCCAGGAGAATCAGAGTGAGTTATTTGGTTGTGTCCTTGTACCCATACGCTGCTGTTTTCTGTGGCATATTAATGATTGACTGTTGCTCTGTATAGACTTTTATTTATGTGAACCTTGTTGGGGGTGGGACTGAATTGCCCTTCTTGGATAAATAAAGTTATCTGAATACTGAATAATATGTACAAATACTGTTCACAGTATACAGCGGTTACCCACCTAAGCACTGCCTATTAACCTCATTTCACCAGCCACATAGAGAAAAAGAATGTCAGTTCAACAGACTTTAAATGCTCCCATTTTAAAAAATGTTGTTGTGTATGCTGGCTACCAGCGAACCAGCAACAGGAGGAAGAGATGGCACCAGGATGCACTAAGGGAATAAGACAATATGACAGAGGCAGTGTGATGCTCTTGGCCACTGTTCTGTGGGAAACGTTGGGTTTTAGTATTCATATGGATATTACTTGGTACATACCACCTACCTAAACATTGGTGCAGACCAAGTACACTCCTTCATGGCAACAGTATTCCTTGATGGCAGTGGCCTCTTTCAGCAGTATAATGCTACCACTGTGGAGAATTCAGCCATCTTGGTCAAAACTGTCTTTCCTGAGTCGCTCACCACAACTCGACACAGCCGTCTGAGAAAATCTGGGTCAGCAGTGCCGTGAGGGAGACATCACCCACTCACTCTACCTTATCTCCATTCCATCAAGTAGGCTAATTGGGGGATGTCCATAGCCTCTATGTGGACTCTGTAATAGAGAAATCTTTTTGCAAAGCCTTAGTCGACACAGGGTCCCCCATTACCTTTATTCACCCAGGCTTCTTCCTAAGTTTGATTGACAGGCCAATTCCACCAGGGTGCGAGGCACTGGAGATCTGGCTCGAAGTCTGTCACTGGCATATGTTTGTCAATGAAGGGGAAGGGGTGGCCCATAAAACAATAGACGTGGTCAGTTGACATCCCCGACCCCTGTATTAGATTGGACTTGCAGTTCTGTCTTGGTGTCCATACTGATGTGCCTAAGGCAACGGTTTGCTTTGGTGAGGAGACAGTGGCCTTCTGCAAGGAAGGTAGCCTAAAAAAGAGTGGGCAAGTACAGTTGCAAACTACAGTAAAGGGGACTACCTCAACCCCCAGTGTCCTTGTGTCCACCAGTGTACAGCAAACACCCTCAATGCTGCAAAAGAATAATGGTGTGATGGTGGGACTCTCCAAAGAGACTGTGGCAGTGGAGCAGCGTGGGCCTAATGGCTAGTAGCACTGGTTCAGGATGCTATTGAACAGGCACCTGCACATCTTCATGGCTGGAGATGAAGACTGCAGACCAACCGCACTCACACTTATCCAGTCCATCTACTTCTGATTTCACCAGCTGGACTTTCACCAGCATCAGGCAATCAAACATAAAATCCAGGAGCTAGCAGCAGCGGGAGTCATAGAGCTTTTGACAGTGCCTTGGCCACTCTGGCAGTCCTGATCAGAAGAAGGATAGGTTGTGGCACTTCTGCATGAACTAGTGGTGCCTGACCCAGAAGGACTCATAACTGCTGGCCCAGCACAAGCAAAAGACATAATAGCATTCAGCCTGTGTAATGCCCCGCCCACTTTTGAGAGGGAAATCGAGTGAATCCTGGTCCACATCTCCCAGAACTATTGCATTGTCTACCTGGATGAACTGCTCACCCACGCTGCCGTATTCGACAGAGGACTGAAAATATACTTAACATCTTCACCGCCATCCGCTAGACAGGCCTGCACCTCAACCTCTGTTGCTCCTCAACCTCCACTACACCTTAGTGCTGTTTGAACTCTGCAGCTTGCCTCCTCACAAACACCCAGACTTACCTACACATTTCTCCTCTTCTCCGTGACTTACTCACTTTCCGTAAAACTTTGCATCTGATTCCTTCTCCTCCCCTATAAGGCTTTCAATAATCTTGCTCCACCCTATCTGTCTTATCTTCTCATGCCCCACCAGCTCCCATGCTCTTAGATCTTCCTTTCCTGGGCTTGTCTCTGTTTCTCCTTCCAAACTCTAAAGCTTTGGTGACAGAGCTTCCTATAGGGTGGCTCTTTGTCTTCAAATCTCGTCTTAAAACATTCTTGTCCTCCCAAGCTTTCTAAAAAATTCTGAGTGATTTTTTTATATATATATTGTTAGCGTCTTAGTGTGGTATAAATTGAATGTTTTATGCTCCTTCCTGCAGTGGAAGCCAGAGTTCCTGGGCCACATGGTAAGTGGTGATTGCATGACAAAAGACCCATGAAAAATTGCAGTTGTGAAGGACTTACTCACCCCACAAAGCATCACCAAACTCTGCAGCTATGTGAGTCTCACCTCTAAATACTGGCAGATCATGAAGGATTTTGTCAGTACTGCCAAACCGTTTCACTATAAAGGGACAGACCTTTGAAAGGTTAGAGGATTGAGCCAATGCTTTTGACTGCCTGAGGCCGCTGTGCTGGCAGATAGGAACCTGTTAATGAAGAAAGTTTTCTTTATACTCTTCATTTTTCTGCTTTTATTCCTCTTGATATTCATGTTTTTGACCATCCCTACGTGCTTTGAACAGTGGCGAGAGAGTTACTCCAATACAATAGGGAAGTGCCCAAATGGTCTTAGTTGTGTTCCATTACATTTTTTAGTCCAATGAATATTTTTGCCTGATAATGTGGGCCATATCTGTAGGCCACTAGTACAATGTTAATGGGCACATAGGCACACTGTGTCATGGTGGGACATAGCGCAGATGAGAAAAAGGTGACGATCCACTTGTGGGTCCAAGACAAAAGGGGGTTTATTAACAAAATTGACCAAAATGAGGAAGGCACAAAATAAAGGGACCACGAGGGATCAAAAAAGCAAAACAGGGAAAACAACAACTACAAGAAACCATAGAATAACACAAATGGGGAGCATAGCAACATAGGAAGCAGAACTAGGCAAGGGAACAGTAACAAACACGCAGTAACTAGACACATACAGAAGTACAAAACCACAACCTAACACAAGGACCACAGATGGTAGAATTATGGCAAAAAATAAACAGTAGGAAACCAAAAACCAACTACAAACACTGAGGACAATAGAACTCGAACAAAAATCCCAGAACAGGTGAGGCGGGGATTTGCCACCTTCGAACCCATGACCCACGCGTTTACAGACTGAGTCACACACTCAGCCCACAGAGCTGCACAGCGGTCTAGGAATAGAGAGAAACACACAAGGGTAAAGCATACAGCTACAGAATGGCCAGGAATATCTGCTATCCAGATGGGGAGGAGGAGGAGGGCGGGGTCAGAAGAGAACTGTCCATGACACACTGACCTTCCTTCCTGTTGGCCCGTGTGGCTGATTTTCTGAGTAGTCCCACCATGAATGAGGCTGCTTGGGTGCTGAAGGGTGTGATAAACACAGTGTGTGACTCAGCTTCTCTTAGTGAGACAGGTGTGTGAATTGCATTGTTATTTTAAATCCTTGAAAAGAGCTCTGTTTCCATTTACACTCATGCTACTACCCAATCTATTTTTTCTACCTGTATCTTCTACCCACATGCAATGAAACATTTTTGTTACAACTTCTCAAAATATCAACGTACAATTAAAAAGTACTGTATTGATAACCATATTTTTACTAGATCATGTGAAATTTGACATTAGATGTATATACTAGGGGGTATCATAGTAAATTTGGTTTTTGAATTTTGGTGTACCTGGCTGCCTAAATTAAAATTCAATAAAAGTTTTGTATACTACCCCAAATTAGCCAAAATTTGTAGTTTTAATATAGTAATGATATTCAATTTCATTTCTTTTTCTGTCAACACTGGCATGCAGCATGAATACTCTGTCATAAGGTCCACATGTAGTTCTTGAAAATTGAAAGAGAATTGAAATGGTATTACTGTTCAATTTTGAGACGTGTATTGCTTCATGTTTTTCTGTTTTCTGATGTAACCAAAGGCTTTAATGGGGGTATATTTTTTTAGAATAATTTATCAGCACATTTTGTGTAGATTTTATTTGCATGCTTTTATTTTGCCATACATATGAGTTACACTAAAAGAAAATAAAAATGATAGAAACCCAAAGAAAAGTACTTGTGCCCAGCATTTCATCCAGTTTCAAGGCCAGCATGACAAAACCTTCAGCTGAGCTTCCATTCAGCTCCCTGTGCCAGATCGGTAAATGAAGGAAGGATGGGTGGATGGACGTACTTGCTTTAGCAATGTAATATAAGCTTAAGCAGTAAAATAATTTTATGATATGCTCTCCAAAGATATTTGAATGCAGGTAAATGTAAAATATTTTCATTATCAGATAAGAATGAAGTGCTTCTTAAATGTTATTCGGCGGCTGGCGGAGCGTCAGGACTTGCTCCTACAGTCTCATCATTTCCGGTCTCCTGCATCATCTGGCTGTATTTGCTTTTGAAGAATCCAGCCTGAGAGAGAAGAGATAATGTGGTTATATTCACATAACAGAGGAGGCTAATCAGTGACAGCCTGACTAGTGCATAAAAAACACAGTGGTCCCCCTGAACCCCTGGTTTAAGTTATCTGCGGTTTACCATGGTCCAAAAAAATATATTTACTGTAAATTGTGTAACAGTATATTTTTACATTGTTCCTTCCTCCATTGTTGGGTATAAAAACATGATTTTCATTGCTCTGTCCCTTAATACCTGATATTTTTTCATTGCTATATCATCTGTTGAGAATTAGGCTAAAACGTCAGAATCCCTTTCATTTGAGAGAGTTATATACTACTATATTACTACACAATTCCATATTTGTACAGTAGTATATAATAATGTACTTTACAATTACTGTATTTGATGTTGGTAATGTCTTACTCTGTGTAATTTATCAATTACTTTAGGTATGTACACGAAAGTCACGTTATAAATGGGGTCCGCGGGTGGTTCACCTTTATCTGCAGTTTCGCCCGTCTCGCCCATCCTGCCTGCCTCCCCCGTCTCCATCCCACGTCCCTTTGTGCCTCCTGTCTCCGTCCCTCGTCCCTTTGTGCCTCCTGCCTCCATCCCTCGTCCCTCTGTGCCTCCTCTGTTCACTCCTGGTCCTTTTGTTCCTCCGTGTTTTGCTTCCCTGGTGTCTCCCTTTTTGGTCTGTTTGTCTGCGTCCTGTCCTGGCTTTTGCCCTTGTGTCTGTTCTGTGTTTCCGTCCTGTTTCCTGTGCCCGTTAATGGTCTTGTTTTGTCCTCTAGGTCCTGTTTCGCCCAGAGAACGGATCCACGGCTCGCTCGCTTCTTCCCTGCTGGCCGATCTCCCGAACGTAACAGAATGACAGACCTCCCGAACGCACTTCCGCGGACCGAGGAGCAGCGCCTCGGTCTGCTCCAGGAGGTCATCTACTGGCTTAACCTGCCAGAGGTCCGTGAGGACCCCAGACACCTGGACTTAGCCAGCTGGAGCGGGACCCTCCTGCAGGAGATGACCCTGCTCACGGGCACGCAAGTCCTTGTAGATGTGCGCGAAAATCTCCGGCAGCTGGTCAAAGGGGCGAGAGGCGGCTCCAGCCGCTCGTGCTCTCCGGGGCAACCCCGTTGCAACCAGCCAGCACAACCCAGAGAAAAAAGAAGAGGCGCAAGGGGAAAGACCCGGAGGAAGCCCCAACAATCTGCCTGGGGGCTTGCTTCCTCCTTGCAGCCTCTCTCCCCGCTGACAATTGGGAGGGACCCCTCCTGACACAGAAGCCAGCGGGGATCACCGCAGCCGCGCAGCAGCCGTCACCAGCAGCCTCCTTATTCCAGGGATCAGGGATTATACAGGGATCAGGGCCGCACTGGACGCTATCCCGCGGGTCCCGCGATCCCTTAAAGGGACGACACATTACCGGGAAGCGCCGACCCTGGACGCGCTGGCCGAGGTGCCCGACCTCCCGCCAGCCGACGCCGCTCTGCCCGCGGCGCCGCTGCCTGCTGCCGCCGATCTGCCCACGGCGCCGCTGCCGCGGCCCTGCCTGAGGTCGCCGCTCTGCCCACGGCCCTCCAGCCTGCTGTCGCACCCGCTTCGCCCACGGCCCTCCAGCCTGCTGTCGCCGCCGCTTCGCCCGCGGCCCTCCAGCCTGCTGCAGCCGCTATGCCCGCGGCCCCGCCTGACGCCGCGTCCAGTCCTGTCTCGCCCGTCCTGCCTGCCTTGCCCGTCTAGCCCGTCCTGCCTGCCTCACCCGTCTCCGTCCCTCGTTCCTTTGTGCATCCTGTCTCCGTCCCTCGTCCCTTTGTGCCTCCTGCCTCCGTCCCTCGTACCTCTTTGCCTCCTCTGTTCACTCTTTTTTCCTTTTGTTCCTCCGTGTTTTGCTTCCCCGGCGTCTCTCTTTTTGGTCTGTTTGTCTGCGTCCTGTCCTGGCTTTTGCCCTTGTGTCTGTTCTGTGTTTCCGTCCTGTTTCCTGTGCCCGTTAATGGTCTTGTTTTGTCCTCTAGGTCCTGTTTCGCCCAAAGGGCGTGCCTTTGGGGGGGGGTTCTGTCATGATCCTTCGTTCAGCCCCTATGTGAACCACGCCCCGCTCATTTACCTCGTGTGGAACCCTGCCATTTTACTCGTTGTTCCAGTTTATTTGCTTGTAGTCCTGTGTATTTAGTCTGCATTCTAGTTGGTCTCCCCAGGTCTGTCATTGATGTAATGTTAGTGGATGTTTGTCTGCCTGTTTTCCGATGGAATAAACCCCGTTTGTCCCGCATCCACGGCTCGCTCGCTTCTTCCCTGCTGGCCGATCGCCCGAACGTAACAATATATATGTTTAGTAAAAAAAATTATGACACTGACCTTGTAGAGTGCAGCTGTGATCAAAGCAAGGAGCAGCAAACCTCCAACTACACCACCTATAATTTCTTTGGTGAAGTTTGGTTTAATGTGTATCACCACATGTGTCCTAACCTGCAGTGAGCAGGAAAACAAACAGAGCACCAATGATTATTTATAAATGTATGAAATGTGTATTGTGTGCTAGGACTCCCTCTTTGACGGTTTTCAGTAAAATGTGAGAAATTACTTTATCATATTACCTCAGCACTTGGATCGTAGTCCTTAGTAACAGAAACAAACTGGTTCCAGTCATAATCCAGAACTAAGCTACTGACCAAATCTACAGCCATGAGCTGCGTCTGAGAGAAAATAGACAGAAAGTTAAGGGCTCTGACGAGAAACTCCCTTCCCTTCATGCCAACCCATTTTCATCCATAAAGTTACAATAGTTACCAATTTACCCCAACAGAATCTGTGCTTTCCTATCCTACAGGGGAGCAGAACTGTCATAAAAACACATTTTGATGCCTGAAAATGCCATACTTTTTCTACCCCCTAACTCTAGGCTCAGTTTGCTAACTCTATCCCTAATTTGGGGCCTTATGGTGAAATAACAGGCTGTTGGAAAGTAGGAAATATGCTACTAAAGCAGATCAGTGTTTCTCAACCTGGTCTGCAGGGACCCCCAGCTGGTCCATGTTTTTGCTCCCTCCCGGCTCCCAGTAGGACCAAAAATGTGGATTGTCTGGGGGGCCCTGAGGGCTGTATTGAGAAATACTGCTTAAGATCATTTGCAGAAAATGCATGCCAGCGTGGAGCTAAGTTTACATGAGGTCACTTGAGCCTGAAGGTCCCACTGCTGCAGCATGGTGAATGAATGTAGTTTTTTGACTCTTAAAATAAACCTCTAAACATCTACACAAAACATAGTACCCTATGAGACCTACGAGATTTACTACAGAACACACATGGTGACCTTCTGTAAACTCTACCCATACATTACTGTACTCTTAGGATTCTTATATTTTTCCACTGGGCATAATGTCTTGTGGAGTAACGTTAACACAATTCCAAGTGATTCAGCAGTACTAACCGGTATTACAAAACAATTGTACGGTGAACACAAATTCTGCTGTTACCTGCTCTATCCACCCTGATTTTACTTCACCAGAGATGTTATAGAAAGTGTCTTGCAGCTCTTGCATGTGAACCATACACTTTATCACTGCACAAACTGCAGTAGTGCAGTTCTAACAGAGAACAAGGAGAGAGAGCAAGAGAATGACAGTCAGCATGGGTGATCTTTGTGGAGGTCCAATTCTCTCTTTCTGCATCTGAGACTGTTAACTGAACAAATTTTAATATAAAGCTGCAGAATATTCTAATTACTAATGGGTACTACAGGAGAAATGGATATTTGCAACATTTATATTTAATATGTAATTAAAAAATAAATTATACATATATTGTGTATATAGAGCAGCACACAGAAAGGAGTTAAAAAGAATTACAACACCATTTGAATTCAACACAATGATTAGGTATTCTTACCACAATCCGTGTCTTCTTCAGTATCTCCACAAAATTGGTCACTTTCGGATTCTCATCCTTTTGGTTTTGACACCCTGGAATCTACAAATAAACAATTATTTTAACATGCAACATTGTTCCCTATTCCATTTACAGTACATGTTAAATAACTGTTTGGTGCTTCAAACTTAATGTATTGCATTGTGCAGACCCATGTCTATGTCTGTACTGTCGGACCCACATCATCCCCAATGCTTCATATTCACCCAGATGAGGCCAATAGAACATGATCAGCAACCCTACGTGTGGCTGTGCCTCCCACACATGATCATATACCCAACGTAGGATCACCAACCACATCTTGATTCAGTTTGTATCTTCCACAAACCCTCAGATACACCCCAGTGTAGGAGATGAGTTAGTTGTTCCACAGCCTGGCCAATATTCATATTTTTCCTTCTCATTCCTAAGATCGATCATTGAATACTGTCTTCACTACAGTACCCTGGTATATTTCCAAGTCTTTGAAGTATAATCCCATATAGTTGGCATACAACCTTTAGTCCCTCTTTTTAAAAACAGGACCCACCACTCCTGTTTGCCAGTCCAGAGGTAGACTCCCTGAATCCATGGGTATATTGATGAGATGCATCCAGTCTTTCCATTGTAGAGGCTTCTGACCACCAAGCTAAGAACTTCATCAATGTGTTCCTTCCATCATTCTGCAATATCCTCTGGGTTGATCAGCACTTCCCCACTCCTGACAAACTTATCTCCTTCCAAACTTATCCGTGGTTCTGCCTCCTTAGGCAAAAATTTGCCAAAACATCTTTGGGACCACTCAGTACTCTCTCTCCTGCAGCAGCTCCAAACTCATCCTATTCCCAAGGTATTATCTCCATGATCTCCTTCACTTTAGAGCTTCTTGTTTGACTGTATGTTGTCACGATCTCAGGATATCCCTGTGCAAGCATTTCCCTGAAGGCCTCCTTCAGCTTCACAGCTTCCCACATCACTGAGGTCCACCAGCGGTATGACTACATCACTTTGTGACTATGACCTTTGGCCTATGGTGTTCTGCTACCATGCACACTTATGGGTATTCTTATTTTTGAATGCAGTGCTATGGAAACCTAACAGTTGCCATTGGGGTTTAGAAGTGGAAGGGAATTTTTCCCATTCATGCTTCCCAAGGCACCTCCATCATTACCCACATATACATCGAAATCTCCCAGGTGGACCTCAGAGTCTGTAGGAGAAACACTTTTGACCACCTCACCTATTTTTGTTAAGTCTGCATTTCACATCCCCAGCTCTTTCTTGCCAGTTGGTGAGCTTGCAAGATGGTTTCATAGCACTGCTTACCTGAAGGCTGCTTCTGTTGGTCCAAATATCTTTGCCTCCCAGCTTAATTGGTGATTTTATAGTGATTGTCACTTCTGGATTTCTGAAATGATTCATTACCTTTGAGAAAAGCATTGGTGTGAAAAATCAGTTAGACTGTAAACCCATTTTCACTAATAATTAAACATACCACCAGTTCACCCACAAGTTTGGTGTAACTTGTATAATTTTGATCCGTATTCTTAACTTACGAAAAATATAAATTTTTAAAGCTACAACAAATAAAAATGGTATTGGTGATGTGTAGCTTAGTGGATGAGGGATTTGTGCCTATATTTGGATGGTTGAGGGAGAATCCTTAAGCCAGAAGAGTAATAATACCACCGTTAGGATCTTGGGCAACTGTTCCAGGGATGCTGGATACTGGCTGATCCCGTGAATATGACCTAACATCTGCTTTCATCTTTATATAAACAGAAACTGCAACTAGCATAACAGAAAGTAGGGTCAGCCAGTCTCTGGAGTAATTGGGGTTAAGGGCCTTTCTCAACAGTCCAATGGTGGGTTCACTCTGCTGACCCAGGGATTTGAACAACCTTCTGTGTCCCAATCCACAGAGGTGGCTGCACTCCCAACAGATATTTTTTGTTTAAGCCTTAGAACCAGTGTGCAAAATACGGGGGTGTCCCCCGATTAACCCATGAGACCCCCCGAAAGCCTCAAAAGCAAAATTTTAAGGGGTCTCAAGATCGGTATTGCGCAACAATAGGGAGATAAGGACCCCCCCCCCCCGAATATTGACAGGTATTTCGCACACTGCTTAGAACCCAACAAACGCAAAATGTGTTGTTTTTCACACTTATTCATTTCAGGTTCACAACTTTGCATAGGTATAACACACAGGCATGATTATATTTGCAATACCTGCAAATTTTTATATTAGATGAAACTAAAATTTGAGAAGTTTCAAAAGTAGTTTTTCTTCATAAAAGAGATGATATCAAGACTATGTCAGCATTTTCACGTCAAATTATGACGTATCTGAGTAGCCCAGAACAGGGCCGGAGTGGGACTCATTTTCAGCCCTGGAGTTTCATGGAGTTTCCGGCCCACTTTAGATCAGGACTTGTTATTAAAATCAGGTAATTACAACCTTACATGTTAAGTCTGCAATAGCGCATTGTTCGGTAAAGCCTTGTAATTCAGTGTATTTTTTAAAAATATTTCCAATTCAGTTCAAGTAACAGTTGCTTCACGATGTAGATTTATTTCAGCATGGGGGGGCCTGCTTGCTACGGCGAGGGACTGGTCGACCTGGGGAGACAGTTGAGAGGCTATAACGTTATGTCATATGCCACAACGCCACACAATTCATTGACTTGATAATTAATTAACTTGAACGGTGGTTTGCAAGCAAAGTTACCCGTTTCATCATCCTCATTTAACGTTACAAACCGCGAGCTCGTTTTAGTTAAAAAGTTGCAAGTTTTTGCACATTTAGCTGCGTCTGTTTCCAGAGCTTTCCTCTTTTTAACTCTAGCCTTCTCTGCGCCACCCTTGCTCTTTCTACTTTCCATCTTTCAAACACCACTGACCGAGTGCACTGACGTTTTACGTCAGGGTGTGTCTGCAAAAAACAAAAAAAAACGACAGCTGCCAGTGGAGGCGGAGGCGGCCCAGGGACAGCGGTAGCAGCATATGTGATCAACCCAGTGCCATTGTCACGTGGGTACGAGGAGGGGGTTTGGCTTGTGCCCTCAGGACTTTGGTATGTGGGGCCGGATTGCTGGACCAGCTAATTGCTTTGGCAATTGGGACACCCGAACTATGTACGGGGGACTGGGATTGGTTGGGAAGGCAACGGAGGAGGGGCGTACAGGTGAAAAGACGTGCGCCGGAAGGACCCAAGAGAGAAAAAACATGCACCCAGAAAAGAAACACGGACCCGGCAGTGAACATGGACAGGGGACGCCAAGTCGGCAACATCGGACGGCGGCGACAGCAGTAGCGTTTACCGGAGGGATACGGAGCGGCGGAGCTAATACCGGGAGCGGCATTTACAACAGCGAGACCGCGGACGGCGCTGGGAGAGAGGAGACGCAGTGATCTCGATTCGG
>JAODKC010000095.1:33222710-33242431 GCA_026777985.1 Mormyrops attenuatus | reverse complement strand
AGTGGTTAGCACTGTTTCTTCACACCTCTGGGACCTGGGTTCAAGACTCCACCAGGGTTCCATGTGTGTGGAATTTGCGTGTTGTTATTGTGGGGTTTCCTCTGGGTATTCCAGTTTCCCCCCACAGTCCAAAAACATGCTGAGGTTAGTCTGGGATGTTCTCTGTCTTGTGCATCTGTAGCCTCAATACCCCCTGGCAACCCTGAATAGGATGCGGAGTGTCAGATGAATGGATTTTATTTATTTTGCCTGGATTTCAACAATTTCAAGCCTCTTTTCAGGACATACCTTACCTTGAACCTCTGAAAGGATACAGAGATGCTTGGATGCTAGCACACTAGTTTCAGTTTAGTACAGCAGGCTACCTGACAGCCCTGCGCAGATCCACATGTCAGCTACCTGGAACCTGTACTCGACTCTCTGCAACTGCCACACAGAAAAAGGGCATCCCTGGATTCTTCTTGGCACCCATATGATCTGGATCTGCTAAAACCTCAGAATTAGCCACATTTTTTATGTATTTCTTCAATTAGTTAATGATGATGTGCCCCATCAAGTAGTCATAATATTATGAAAAATTACCAAACCATCAATTAACATATGTACAAACCATTAGGTTATATACACTTAAGGGTCACTTCATTATGAAATGTCCTACCAAGTAAAGTCATGACACAAATATGTATATGTTAATCACTAGCTGACATATTAAGACTACATTAACTAAGGTGACCATATAATCCATGTCAAGGAGGACACTTTCAGGTAAAACAGGATTTGTAAACTACCATTTCAATTAAAAGGACCTGGATTTCACTTAAGCACCGAGTACTTGCCCTGTGCTGATTGGTCTCCTATAATCATGCATGTGCCAATAATGTTAATGTGAAACAGTTGCATAACCGTTTCAATCAAGGAAACAAACCAGTCAAAACACAAAAAGAACTGAATTAGTCAAGCACAGGAGCCTTTCAGTTTTAACGAAGTTTGTAAAGCCTGAAGTAGCTGAAACTCTCTTCCCTCAGTTCCGACATCAATAATCTGCTCACCTTACATTAACTTACATCGTGTACATCATGGAATTTACATGTCAATGAAATCACTCAAGTTCTTTTGCTGAACGAACTAAGTTTATTGCAGACTAGAATCCAACAGAACTTGCAATCCAACAGAACTGCAAAAACTTTTACGAGTAATAACCATCAAAAGAGAAAGGGATTTGAGGCATCAAATAAAGGTAGCTAACATTAACCCATTAATTTTGTATCCTGCAAATGAACTAAAGACATTCGCTAATAAAGCTTAGAATTATTTCAAAGAACAAAAAAATCCCTTTCTGAATAACAACTCCGAAAACAAAATCAAATAATTTTAATTACTATTCCAATGTTTATGTGGGGGTGGCATAGTACATGGTGCAGTATGGAGTTAGAACCCTGCCAATCGGTCTTTGTCAGTCACGTGTCTGCACTGTCTGACACGCCCCCATTCGCCATTTTGAGTGTATCGCCGATGTAAGCGCTAGGGTGGGGTGAAAAAATCAAAATTTCCAATAGTGCGGAAAAGTTGTCACTGGACCTCGTTATTAAACGTGCAAAATATCTTTGAAATAGGTTAATATTTTCAGGTTCTGCAACGCAATCGAAGTTTCGTAATTTCCCATGTTAGAAAGAATTTTTTTTTCGGGAGTTAATTATTCCAATAGGGCGGAAAGGTTACTACTTAAGCAGTATAGTAAGCCTACAAAATTTTATTCATATTGGTTAACATTTAAAGGTTCCGCATAGCGGCTAAAGTTTGCACATTTCTAATAAAATTCTCTGTACGGTGCAACCTGTATGTTCTTTGTGTATAATTCAACTTTGTCTCAAACGTGTATTAACAACACATGAACATTGAACAATGAACATGATGATCAGTGAAAACTTGTTTATATAAGGCACTTTCATTGTTTTGAAAGGTACACTCAAATTGGCTGGGGTCACATCCCTAATCAACACTACATTCTGTTCATTATGATCCATATCACTACTATTATTATTTAAATTGAATGACAACACAGAAAAGAGATATCAATTCATTTAATATTTATTTGAAACATGAAATCTTGTTTAATGATTTATGAAAGCCTAATGATTAATCATGATCATTGTTCTCGAGCTCCGTCTCCTACTTGCTATACACGAATAAGCTAATGAAACGTGTCAGATATATTTTTGTAATAACGCTAATTTAAAATGACATTCGCAAATGTATTGACATAAGCGCTGGCTGCAGCGGTAAATGTGAAATTGAAAGCATAATATATTTATGGTTTTCGGGAAATTACGAAACTTCGATCGCGTTGCGGAACCTGAAAATATTAACCTATTTCAAAGATATTTTACACGTTTAATAACGAGGTCCAGTGACAACTTTTCCGCACTATTGGAAATTGCTATTGGAAAATTAGATTTTTTTCACACCCCTCTAGTAAGCACATATGGTTTAACTTCAAATTTCATATTCAGTGTTTTTTCTCCATGAAAATGTAACATTTTATGTAATCAATAATAAGTTGCTGATTTTAATTACCAAAATACACTAGTCATTAAGGTATTTAAGAAAGGAAAAAGACTAAAGAACACCACAAAAATGTCATTAGACATAACTTTATTGGTTGAGTTTAAAATAAAACATAAGTAGCAAGCAGAATACAGGCTCAGTATACAACGAGTGTACACAAATCCTTCCAGACATCATGTAAAACATTAAAAACCATACTTGCAAATGTTTCTAAACTTAAACTATAGTTTGGTACTGGTTTGTCATGGCACAGCGAACAGTAACAACCTTATCCAGCATTGTGGCTTATAATCCATGCACACGAATATACACTTACATGCACTGATAAACATGTCATTAGTTTTGCTGTTTACTTTTGCCTTAAAAAAAAGTAAAAAAAACATTCACTCTGTAACACTAATTTAACACGAACAGATTAACCCGTTTCTGCTACCCTCCGTAGTGAAGCTAGCTTGCTAATGTAGGCTAATCAATGTGAAAATACCAACTTTAGAAGACAACTAAATGCATATTCAGTAATATTACTTAAACAAAAATATCTTACTAGCCTTTATGAAAATGCAGAAGGGAGATATCGTGTTGAAAGTGATCTCCTTCCGTCTCACCGCTGCGACCCAGGCCATCCAATGCCTCTTCGTTACCTCCTCTACCTGCCGTCCATATCCTCTTTTCCAAGTGGGAAACCGAAAAAATCTCATGTTATGGTCCAGCTTTCTGTCATTTCTACCATGTGACTTAGTATGACAGCCTTTCACGCAGCACGAGTGTCCCATCTTACCAAAGATAACCGCGGACGCAAATGCTCGCTCTTGCGTTGTATACAACCAAAATGACAATTTGACCCACAATACACTGCGGCTATAGCGAGTGTGACGTCAGCTGACAAAGAACCATAAGTCGCAAATACACAGAACACCTTTCACAAATGCCCCACCATCTGCAAACAAATCGGATGTAATTTATAAATAATGAGCAATCCGCAAACGTGCACATCATGTCAAGGTCAGCTCCTGTTGTTGCATTTTGTGTCACGCCCCGATACGTAACACATCATGCTGTACAAATACAAAACATACGTCTTACACAAACTCAATGCGCTTTACAAATACAAAACACTGCTGTCAAACTCATTTAATGCATTTTGCTAATACAAATGCAGCTAACAAAAAGAACATCTTCCACAACTATAAAGACAGAATAAAACCAATAAGAAACATTTTATCATTGTTATTGGTCATTGGTTTTACGAATACAACACATTTTTTACAAGTACACAGCAACACAAAACATTTGTGGATCACGTGACTTTTGGAACCGTTATTCTGCGCTGATATGCAAACGCAGAGCTCCACACAAATAGGATGAGCTGCCAGACAGTAGGTGGCGCCAGAGGAGACCAGTGTCCAATTAAGCTCATTCAGCCTTCAATTGGTGAAGCTCTTATTTTCTACCGGAAATCGGGAAGCCCGTGGGGAGCGGAGTGCAACATGAGCGGTCAACAGGTAAATATTTTCATCTATATACTGTCATATTTCAAGATAGTTAACTCTAATAACGACGTGTAACATGAAAGTAATCATTTTAACCGTATTGTAGACAACAGTTAGTTGATGTTTGTGATATGTAAACTGGCACATGACATTTTTTTTTAATCCAGCATATGTATTTTTAATGTTAGAGAGTTTAGTGATAATATGCTCTAATATATGAAAACGTTTTTTCACATAATCGTTAGAAATTGTTGCTAGTTAACGAGAACACTAAAATACTGCGTAGTACAACTGACAGCCACCAATGCCCATGTCAGGCCAGACGCTTTTAGCTACTTCACATTTTACCTGCTAGTTTAAAACTGAGAACTGTGCCTATGTGCAGATAGAGTTCGTTGTGACAGGCTGGTTTCATAGTTGGAAAAGCTCAGTTCCCAATTAAAACTGCTGACATCTCCATCATTGTTATGCAAGACTTACCAATCACAATGGAAAGGGAAGTGCATGAATAAACAGAGATCACTAGATATTAAGGCTGTTTTATTCTGGCAGAATTTGAAGCAATGCATATTTATATATGCTGCATTGTTTTTACATTTAATAGTCTCATAGTCAGAACAAGTAATATATGTTTAAGGTTTTGTCTAAAACACTGTGTATTTGTTCTTCACAGCATACATTATTTTTCCCCCATAGGACCTGGTGATCCAGACCATGCTGGAGCGACTTCAAGCACGTCTTAAACGTGTTCTGAGTCAGCACCCCATTGTTCTGGACTACCTAGAATTCATATGCTTCCAGGAGATGGTGCTTTTCATTGCCTTCTCCAACCAGACTGCTGTCCCAGAGCCCTGTTAATGCCCTGACTGACCTACTGAAACTGCTTGTAGAGGAAAAGCAAAATAATTTACCAACAGTTTGTGTTACAGTCAGAGATGGAGAAACTGGATGACCAAGATTGGAAGTGTCTGCAGATTACATGACACATTTGTTAGAAGTTGGACTTCCTGTGCCATGCATTGCCAAAATAATGGGTGTGTTCACACGTACCCTGTTCAGAAGAATGGCAGAATCAGACATCTCTGTCAGAGCACAGTACAGCACATGTTCTGATGATGAACTTGACCATTTAGTCACTGAAATAAAAAAGGACATGCCTCACACTGGATACCGGCTAGTGAAGGGGAGCTTGCAGGCAAGAGGGCATCGGGTGCAATGGGACAGGGTGAGGGCTTCCATGCACCGTGTGGATATTCTTGGCATCCTCTCTTGCCTGAACCAGATAGGATGTGTTGTGCGGCGGATGTTTTCAGTGCCTGGCCCAAAATCTCTGGTTCACATAGACACGAACCATAAGCTGATACGGTGTGAAACATTTCTTTTTTGTCTAATAAAGTTTCTTATTGATAAATTATATTTCGCATGATGTACTTTCTCCGTGATCCCAATAGGGATTAAGCAGTTTGGGTCATGGATGAATTAAATGCTTTTAATGTTATAAGCATAACAGTGCAGTCACATTCCAGGCGTCCAGGGCAGCTTCTAATCTAGGCACAAACACGTAGTGGCAGCAGAAGAGGTGCATTGTGTTTGACAGGTCAAGAAAACCATCATCCACTAGTGAACTCGAATTTAAATACAGATGCTCCTTTACTTACGAACTTTCAGACATACGAAATTCTGGACTTGCAAAATCCCACAAATCCTGTCTTACCTGAAAGTGTCCTCCCTGACATGGATTATATGGTCACCTTAGTTAATGTAGCTAATGATTAACATATACATATTTGTGTCATGACTTTAATTGGTAGGACACTTCATAATGAAATGACCCTTAAGTATATATAACCTAATGACATGTAATTAATTGATGGTTTGGTAATTTATCATAACATCATGACTACTTGATGGGGCACATCATCATTAACTAATTGATGAAATACATAAAAATATGGCTAATTGTGAGGTTTTGGCAAATCCAGATAATATGGGGGTCAAGAAGAATCCAGGGATGCCCATTTTCTGCGTAGCAGTTGCAGAGAGTTGAGTACAGGTTTCATGTAGCTGACGTGGATCTGCTCAGGGCTGAGTGTCAGGTAGCCTGCTGTACTAAACTGAAACTAGTGTGCTAGCATCCAAGCAGCTCTGTACCCTTCCAGAGGTTCAAGGTACTATAAGGTATGTCCTGAAAAGAGGCTTGAAATTGTTGAAGTCAACGCAAAATAAAGAAAATCCATTCATCTGACACCCCTCATCCTATTCAGGATAGCTGGGGGGTCCGGAGGCTATCCCAGAGGCTATCTACAGATGCACAAGACAGAGAACAACCCAGACTGGGCTGCCAATTGCCATCACAGGGCACACACACACTATTCACAATTTGGTAACGCCAAATAACCTCAGCATGTTTTTTGGACTATGGGGAGGAAATTGGAATAACCAGAGTAAACCCCACGATGACATGGGAAGAACATGCAAACTCCACACATGGAACCCTGGTGGAGTCTTGAACCCAGGTCCCAGAGGTGTGAAGAAACAGTGCTAACCACTGCACCACCATGCCTCCCATACAAAGACATAAATAATAATAAATGTACCTTATTTAGGACTTGCTGAAGCAGCATGTTTTGTTAACCAGCTGGCTAGCAAATATATTGTTTACTTTATTTGATAGCTATTTATTTCATTGTTGATACCTCTGAGGGGGGCAAGGGGCCCAAAAGTAACTTTATTACTGGGGTCCAAAAACCAGCAGCCCGCCCCTTTAGGTAGTAGGCTATTAATAAACACTTAATTAGTAAAGTGAATCATGAATGCATTAGTAGTTAACAATAGCGCTTACTAATACTTATTTATGTATGGTTTATTAGGTAATTAAGGTATATGCTTCAGTATTTACTGATGTTCTAACCATTAGTGAATACATTAACTCATCATGACTTAAGCATTAGTTCAGCTATTAATATATGCTAATTTGTGTACCAGTATTGTAAAGTGTTACCGATATATCTATGCAGGTTCCATTTTTTGTTGAAGGCTGGTTTTAATTCATAACAATAACTAGGTGTGGACATAACATTGCGGTGTGGGGATAACATTACAATTTCAAATGTGGGTGTGGTGACTCCAAGGCCAGCACTGAGCTGGTACTATTCACTCCATCTCCTTAGCTTCCTGCACCGGCCTGCTGAATATGCATCATGTGTGACACATGACAGTCTCATGATAATGTTAGCGTGCACCATGCCGCAGGAGTGTTTCCAAGCATGTAGGACCTCAACTTCTCTGCACCCCATAACGCCTTGTTCTAATCAAACAGAGGAGTTATTTTTCTGCAAAAAGGCAGAACCTACACACCCTCATGATCACACTATTTTTAAGGTATTGGAAGAATTACATGATGACATCACCCAAAAGTGTGGTTATGCATCTCTCTGTATTTTCCTTGAGCTGTAAACTTGCGAAGTGCGCGGAAATGGGTTGACTCACCTTAGTGAATCACCTGTGTCGTATATGGCCAGATACAAAAATACAATTCATAAATATAATAAATAAATCATATTCGACACATGACAATTTTCTCATTCTACAGTACTTTTTTATACTGTGTTGATAAGACTGATTTTAGAGAAATAGCTTAATTTTTTCCTGGACATTTAAGAATGTTGGTGTAGAACTTACTCCTGGAGGGATGCCAAACATACCAATATGACATAATATGCAGATTTTATTTTGGTATAGGAGGTGGAGCCTAGGGTGGCATGGTGGTGCAGTGGTTAGCACTGTTGCTTCACATCTCTGGCACCGGGTTTCAAGGCCCTGGCATGGCTCCATGTTTGTGGGGTTTGCATGCTTTCCCCATGTTGTTGTGGGGTTCAATCCAGGTACTCCAGTTTCCCTACACAGTCCAAGTACATTCACACATACAAGGAATTTGCTTTGGTGGTTGGTGCCAGACATCGAGAGATAAGGTGCTTAATATATAAATATATACGAGTATATACATAAGAGTATGTACAGGAACTAATATTAATAGTCAGAGAATGTGAAATATGATACAGCAGTAGAAATATATACATATTTAAGAGAGTGCATGCTTGTACTTGAGGGAGTGTTCCTGGCCTTATTGATGAGGCAGGCTGCGGTGGGGAAGAAACTGTCCCTATGTCGTGATGTTTTGGTCCCAATGGACTGCAAACTTCTGCCAGAGGGGAGAGTCCGAAGGAGTTTGTGACCAGGGTGAGAGGAATCAGCCATAATCCTTCCTGCTCTTTTCAAAGACCTGGACTCGTACAGGTCCTGTAAAGATGGAAGGTTGCAGCCGATCGTCTTCCCGGCAGAGTAAATGATGCGCTGTAGTCTGCTCTTGTCCTTGGTAGTGGCAGCAGGGTACCAGACGGTGATGGAGGTGGTGAGGATGGACTCAATGATGGCAGTGTAGAAGGGCACCATCAGAAGTACATACAATGAAACACTATTAACTGAATCCTCGAAATATATAAATGTGTACGTAAATAGCAACTTCAGCACTAGAACTCCACAACTGCTGCCATCCATCTGTTAGTTGTGGTTCATGGTCTGCACCATCCACACACCTTCCTTACTTGCCCTCATCCTCAGAAAGTTTCTATTGCCGTGTAAAATATATGCGTTCATATACAGCATTAAAAGAATTCTTAAAGGCTTAATTCTTATAAAAGTTATATAAATTATATAATTTTTATAAATATGTGTGTGTATGTGTGTGTGTAATATTAGTTACCGCCAGTTCCTCAGAATCTTCCTTTTGTAGGCACAATGCTTTGGGGAACAGGCACTCGACAATCTTTCATGCATTCTTGTGATCTGTTCCTTGAACAACAAGTGCTTACATCTTTTATAGGCGAAAATGCAACAGCTTACAAACAGTTCAGGGAGGGCTCAGATATCTGCAGACACCAGTTACTTCTGTTAAACTCGATTTGTTATCAGGTGAAAACAACTTGACCATTTCATGATCATTTTTGTGATTACATCACCTCCTTCAAAACATGATTCTTTCACTTCTCCTTATATTCCTTTAGTTCTTCTTTCCCGAATGTCGACTTCTAATATAAACACCTTCCTGATAAATGTTTCCTGCAGCAGCCCTACTTCTTGAATTTCGTTAGTACCTTGACCTTTAACAAAAACAAGCTCTTATGCCAAAATATGTTAGTTCCTCTTACCTAAATGAAAATCTATTACTTAAGCATGCATTTTTTGTTTAACTCGGTAAACACTTCGTTCACTCGAAAGCAACAGATATTTATCGCCATGTGTTAAGTAGCGAATGAGCATGCGCAGTTAACTAGGGTAGGACATTTTCATAGGTAGGAAGGAATTTCAGAACACCGGCAACTGGATTGTTCCTTGCCTTGTGCCTGTAGGCTCTGGATCCCCCATGACGCTGAACAGGACAAGTGGCTCCAGAAAATGGAAGAAGCTCAAACCAGTTTAACAAAATTTTAGGTTCAGCACACAAAAAAACCAAACAGCTGTTAGGAAATGGAGTCATCTGTGATTGAGTGTATGCTTTGGGAACAGGCAGGAAATATATCTGTCTCCTTCCGGTAACTGTATTCCCCAGCTGTCTTGAAATACATGTGGTTTTAGCACTGGCCTGCTGTCGCCACCAACGCTGCAGACATTGCGAGCTCAGAACTCAAAAACCATTTGACAGATCCCTTTCCAACTTTGCACAGGCATTGTATGGGTATATATGAGGACCTAAAACTGGTTAAGTTTTGAGACTGATCACCCCAACATTAAACCAGTGCTGCAAAGTGAAAAAAGGGCAGTTTGACACTTGAATCCATTAAGACTAAAACTGAATAACCAAATGATGGATTTAAAAAATGGATTAAATTATTTGATTGTCGCAAAACTGAAGTGCTTCATACTGCTACGTGTGATATGCATTGAAAATGTTTGGTGCTATCTGATTTATAAATAAATGTTGCCCTGACATATGTTATGGCTGGGGATATGTGGGGTGGCACGTCAGGAGGCCTTGTAGTGCATGGTGGCCGCAGATAGAAAAGAGCCCCAGTAGTGCTTCTTGGCACACCATAGTGGAATGAGCTGGTGGCTAAGGAGGCTTAGCCCTGTGCCGTCTTGGCCTTCCTGAGGAGATTGTCCAGGCCTGAATTCATGCTGCTCCCCCAGGAGACCACAGAGTAGAGAAGTACACTGGTCACTATAGACTAATGAACTATCTTCAGCAGCTTTTCACACATATCAAAAGACCTGAGCCTCCACAGGGGCTCAAGTAGAGTCTGCTCTGGCTAAAGTTGATGCAGAACTGGTCTGAAGTTGTTACAAGAACTAGGGTAGCTTTTCTTAAGATATATCTGATGATTATATTCTAATAGGGTTATTGCAGTAACTGAGGTTAGCATATCTGCGCTTGTGATTTATAATTTATTAGATAAACTTGTTTATTTAAATGGCTATAACTGTCATTCCTGCTTAGTTGACAGAAGAGAAAAAGTATGTTAATTGGAATTAATAGTGATACATTGATCCCTGTGGGGAAATTCTCTTTTTGCCTACCCCATTGGGCTCTCCATAGCACACAGACATATATGTAGGTGAGAGTAAGCGTGGCAGTGAAGGGCAGCCACCTGTAGCAGTGCCCATGGAGTTGGTGGTTTTCTTTGCTCAAGGACCCACAGATGTGACTATTCTACCAAGGCTGGGCTTGAACTGGTGACCTTCTGATTATAAGCACAAGGGCTAAGCCCACGGAGTCACACATTGCCCCCAAAATCTCATATTAATATTGTGGTGTCAGTGGACCAAGTGCCGAATGGTCGTAATTTGCATATCCTGGCTTGCCTCGCAGGCCATTGTAAATAGCCAGCCCCTTCTATGTGATGTTATTCTTAATACTTGTGTTCCCGATTGTTGTGCGTGTGCTTGCCATAATTCCACCCCAACAATGACACAGATCTGCAGATTTTTTTGGGTACCCCTTTTGTGTTCTAGTAAGGTATTGCTGGCTATAGGCTTGATTTGAATAAAAACTTTATGTATAATAACCCCAGACTGATTTTTCATTTGTGAAAAGCCTGTGCTTACGGATATTCTAGTTGCTGCTTTGCTATGGCATTTTGGATTTAACAAGGACCGCTTGCGAGACCCGATTTTATTTAATTCTATTGTTTATATTCCCATTAAATTAGTATTTCTTGAAGTGCATGGTGGGTAATTGTGTCACTTCTGTTTGCATGCATATTGCTTGGTGATACAGTAACTGTTATGACTTTAAGGGTGATGAGGCCTACTGACATTTAACTGATTAACCTGAATGTTTAGTCTAAGCTTACAGGTAAGCTAACATATAGATAAACTAGGGCATTTTAACATTCCTGAAGACTAATTTAATTAAAATAGACCCTTATTTTAAAACAAACAAAATAACTGAGATAAAGAACTCTGGGCAGCACCCTCTGACATTAACGGGGACTTAGGGATGGTACAGTAGATAAAGGAGATATTATAGTACAGACATCAAAGTACTTCCTCTCAGACTGGCCAGAAAAATTTGTCATGCATCGATAACATTGATGCATACATTTGACCTGAAAAAAATGTTATCCTTTCCATCACAGTCCCTGGGTGGAAGCAGAGATAGGGACTCGAGTTTGCACCTCGGACTGTGAGAGTGCAGCGCCCCCCCCCCCCACCATGTTCTACAGAGGGACTATAGAGAGTACCTTGTGCAGCTGTATTATGGTGTAACAAACACTGGTTTGTTACCAGATAGTTAACATGCTTGTAATTATACTCCTGTCCTCTAGGGGTATAATTTCCTAGAGGACTATAAGGAGCAAGAGCCTATATAAGGGCAAGGGCAGCCATGTTTGTGGAGGCTTAGAATAAAGGAAGGAGAGAAGTGATGTTACTAAGTCCTTATTTGAGGAACGGGAAGCGTTCATGGCTCAATGTAAGATGTTTTTCTGAATGATATGGATGTACTGTTTGTTTAATTTAGTAACAATTATGTGAATGATATACATGTATATTTGTTAGGTTTAGTAAAAAGCGGGATGTATGATTTGTTTATTCCAGAAAGGACTTTCTTTTTCCTGATTTACTTGCAACTGCCAACCACCTTTTTCCGGCTACAAGTCCTACTATTGTTTGGACCTCACCTGGCAAAGGACTTTGGCCACCACTTTGGACTGTGCTATTCATTTCAGTTGCATGGCTATCTATCTCAACATAAGTTTTCTTAAGTTATTGTTAATCCCTTATTTGTTTGTAAATTTGCTGAGGTCGTATGCTCACCTTGTAACAGTAGTAAATATTCTTTGGTCTGTGAACTAAAGGTGTATTTCTCTTTATGCCACCCTGAAATGTCTCTCCCTATGTATAGTGTGTAATATGTTGGTTCTGGGGCAGGAATCAGCAGTGTTACATAAGTGGCACCTGAACAGGGACCAGCAGCCCTCAAGCAGAGACGGGGGATGAGTTCCATGACCCAGACTTCACAGCAGGTCCATTTGTGACTCGAAGAGAACCTTTGCAGGATGTTATCCACTCTTTCAGTAAGCTTTATGAGTCTGAAGATGAGGGTGAGGGAACAGAGGAGCATGCTCAACCGCCTAAGGGGAAGGTACCTCTTGCCCCTTTTTCTTCAGAGCAGTTACAAAAGATGTTAACCCGGTTGCAGGTAGTGGAATCTCTGGTGGAGAAAATCAACTCTGACTTCAGCACTTTTCGGACTTCTCTAGATGCTTGCCAGGTATATTGTATGTGGAAAGAGTGGCGGGCAAGGCAAAGGCAATGGAAGAAAGATTTGAGTACAGGTTGAGTAGGGAGGTAGATAAAGTTAAACAACTTATGGACGTACAGATGCAAGAGCTAGGTCAGTCAATTATGGATTGTTTACAGAGGAGAGATTGACAGTTGAAGGCTTTAATACAGACACGCGTTCCATCATCTTCTACACCTGTCCAGATGCCTTATGTAATACATTCCTCACCATCTTTTTGTCATTCCCATTCATCTGGCTGCCAAGGACACCATTTGAAAATGCCCATTAAGATTGAGTTTCCACATTTTGGTCAGAAACCAGATGAAGATCCGGTGGCATATATTGAGAGGTGTACTAGCTACAATGCCGTCTGTTTTTGTCAGGTACTGCTAAAGATTGGTGGTTGGCAGGGAGAAGAGCCATTAGAAACTGGAGTCAATTTAAGGATGCTTTCCTAAGATCTTTTCTTTCCGAGGATTATGAAGCAGAAGCAGAGAGAAGAATCTATGAGAGGAAACAAGGACCCCAAGAGACCATCCGTAACTTTGAGCACTGTGTCTGCAATGGAAGAATGACATGACAGAGAAGGATGTGGTCCATGCTATTCTGCGTAATTGTAATCCCCATCTGGCAAGCCTACCGAGAGGTACTGTTAAAACTGTGGAAGAGTTAGTGAGAGTGGGAACACTGATTGAATGGGATTGGCAGAAAGTCAAACACTATCATAATCAGTTCAACCACCCAAGAGCTGACCAACAACATAAGCGAACTTCTAGTACGGTTAGCCATACAAACACCTTATAGATGCAAGGAAGGGTGCCAATTACTTTCAAAGCGTTCACATTGCCAGTCACCATCAGGGGGCAGCAGTTTTTGGCAATGGTAGACACAGGTAGTTCTCTCTCATTGATACAGGAATCTTGTTGGAAACGGCTGAAAACAAAGGAAGAAAAATGGAGTTCCAGTTCTGGACAAACCTTCAAACACACAGCCCTTGGCAAAGTTGATTGGACCTGTCAGGTGTACAGACCAATGTACCCCCTTTCATTATACATCATGAATGACCAAGATCTGGTTTTCCATATTATACTTGGGCTAGACTTAATTTTTTCGTCAGGTCTGACTGTTAATTTTATCCAAGCCTCCTATAACTTACCTTTTACTGGGGGGAATGACTCTTATCCTTTTCCTATCCAGATGAATCTTCATCCCTGCCTCAGGTTTAACTTTTTTTAGCACAGCCATTGTCTACAATTTCAGAGAATACCCTGAGTCACCTTAAGGGTCTAGTGGAGCAAGCAGAAGTTGACGTTGAAACTAAGACGTAACTGGAGTATCTTCTGCTTGCTTGGCCTGAGGTATGCACTGACTCACTTGGTCATACCACTGTAATACAACACCAAGTTGCCACTATAGATGACCTACCTGTACGTAAGCGCGCTTATCGAGTATCCCCTGAATGACAGAAATTTATTGACCAAGAAGTGCAGCAAATGTTACATAAGGGCATCATATGTCCTTCCACTTCTCCGTGGGCTTCTCCTGTGGTAACTGTACCTAAGAAAGACGGAGGGTTAAGGTTTTATGTAGATTATAGAGCCTTAAATGCTAAAACTCATCTAGATGGCTATCCAATGCCACATATTCAATATATTCTTCAATCCTTACATGGTGCGGTTGTCTTTAGCACCCTGGATCTTAAAAGTGGATACTGGCAAGTCCAGATGGCTTCAGACAGTATTCAGGCAGGAATCAGCAGTGTTACAATGTTACAACGGGTACTGTCCCGTTTTTATGAACTACGAGCTGAAATCGCAGCTTTTCTTGCTCAGAACAATTCGCCTCTTGCCGACCTGTTTAGCGACAGTGTGAGGCTCGCACACGTTGCTTACTTCGCTGTTGTGTTTGAATAATAAAACACATTAAATGTGTCTGTGCAGAGGAGGGGGCACAACATTTTTGAACAGTATGACAAATTCAATGAGACTTTGAGACTCTTGTCAGGAGCAAAAACATGCCCAGTTCTCCCATTAATTTCTCCAACCTCAGGTCAAAAGTGTCAGTGTTACACCTAAGGTTGAAGTGAGTGTTGCTTAATTTTCTTCAAAGCACAATATTTTCAGCATTTGCCTACTGATATGGTAATCAGAAGAAAAGTTAATTTGGTATACTTGAATCCTTTTGAACTTCACTCTTTGTTTAATTTATTTCTCTTAAAAAATGGCTAATGAAGAAACTGAATTTTTTCCATAGTGCATTATTGGTTGTCATATTTTCAATGAGTAAGGATTCTCTGGTAAGCACTGTCGAGTCTGTTAAAAACAAGTTACTGAAGAGGTTTTAACAGTACTACTGAAGAGTTTTGGTTTTAATTCAAATGCAGCTAATTGAGTCTAAAAGGGAATATTCTCCTCTCTAGCATCAACACTTGCTGGTCATTTTGGTTTATCATTTGGTTTATCAGATTTTTTTTGTGTTGGCATACTGTGTGTCTAATTTACTATCTCAGGTTCAAACTGCTCCATATTTTCATTCAATAAATTTGAGAAGTTGAAAATTTTGGGTTGCGACTTGTTATTAAGGGGTCATAGTGGGTTCCAAAGCCAGACCAGTTGAGAACCACTGCTACAGAGGATAGTGAGGACAGAGGAAAATATCAAGGCCTCTCTCCCCTCTGTCACAGACATTTATATGTCACGCTGCATCCATAGAGCCACCAGCATTGTGGACAACCCCACACACCCCTCCCACATCATCTATTCCCTCCTTCTGTCTGGCAAAATGTTCCATAGAATACAGGCCTTCACTGCCAGGATGGGAAACAGTCTCTTGCCTCAGGCCATCAGGCTCTTGAATCAGAACTGAATCACAAACTGTATTTCACATACCATTTATTATATACAGGAACTGCACACTCTGTCCTGCTGCTACTATTGCTTGCACTTTTATTTATTTACTATTTATTGCTGTCTTGCTGCTAAAATTCTTAATTACACTTAATTAGTACAGCGAGTCATGAATGCATTATAAGTTAGTGGCATTAAGTCAGACATCCCTTTCAGACAGCTTCTTCTTGCATCCACAGTTACTGTTGGATGTAGTTCGTCCTTCATGGAGGTATGCCGAGATTAGCCTGGATACTGTGGCTTTCGATAAACCACAAAGACTCTTTGTCCTGGTTACAGATGCACCAGTGAGACGCACACCAACAATTTGTCCTCTTTTGAACTCCGATATGTCTCCCATTATGTTGTGTGGATTGCAGTATTTTATGTACAGCTGTGCTGTTGCTCTGATAATTCAGCCTTCACACTCTGCTTTTATGCAGTCATTGAAGACTGGCCACCAGGCTGCACATATATAGGCTTGAAACCTCAAACACTATTTTGGCCAGTGTTTCAGTTTCATTGTCCAATCCCTGTATATATAATGCCAGAGTAAATAAATGGACAGAGGATACCCACTTAAACACTGGTTATTAACTCCATTTCACCAGCCACATAGAGAAGGGGATCAGGCAATAAAACAGATTTGAGATGCTCCTATAAAAAAAATAAAAAATTGTAGATATGCAGTGGGCAGTACCTACCAAAAGTGGTCGAAGGAAGGCCAACCAGTGAACCAGCGATGGGGTCATGGGATCAAGGCTTCTTTTTGTGAGTGGGGAGCGAAGACTAACCCGTCTGGTCCAATCCCACAGGAGAGCTACTGTAGCAGAAATTGCTGAAAGAGTTAATGCTGGTTATTATAGAAAGGTGTCAACACAGTGCATCACAGCTTGCTGCGTATGGGACTGCATAGCTGCAGACCAGTCAGATTGCCCATGGTGACTTCTGTCCACAGCCAAAAGTGCCTACAATGGGCACATGAGCTGGTCTGATTCGTTACATTTCCTGTTACATCATGTATGCGGCCAGGTGCGTGTGCGTCATTTACCTGGGGAAGAGATGGCACCAGGATGCACTATGGGAAGAAGGCAAGCCAGCGGACAGAGTGTGATGCTCTTGGACACTGTTCTGCTGGATGTTTGGATTTGTGGACTTTGACACATACCACCTATTTAACTCTCTGGGGACTAGGGGTAGGGAACACACTTTCACTGACTGGGGCATGATCACACATTTCTTTCGGTATCATAAACTTAATTCATGGTAAATAAATTATTTCTTATATATTTTTTGGCATTAAACTTGTCTTAATTTTAATGTATATTGTAAAAATGTCAGATTTATATTACGTTTGTAATCAAAATATAGACATGGCAAAATTCAGTTTGGAACACTTGCAGAAACATTATGAAAGTACATAGCAATGGTGCTATGTTTATTTTGATCCCAGATATCTGATCACCAAAGTCTTGGCTACATGAAGATGACTAAATGGTGTAGTTGCAACGTTCAGTTGGATAAATAAATAAGAAAAAGCTAACTCATGTCACTATTTCTGGTCTCCTTCCATTGAATATGCAGGAGCTCTCATGTGTATGCATTTGGCATCCCCCACCCCCCCTTTTATGGTGCTGATGGGGATGTATCTGGATTGATTCACCGTTGCGTTGTTCATCAAATTACCATGCGAATGCGATTTGAATATGCTGTAATGTGGCTATTTAGAATGCGAATAGCGATCTTTAAGGTGAGGGTGGTATACGCCCCTGATGCAGTTAAAACAAAGTAAGGTGACATGGTTTACTTTTTTGCTGATTTAACCTAATTTTAAAAACTTGAATACTTCCGACAATGGACGTTTTGAAAAGAAGACAGATTGCCGATTTAGTCAGGGTTTTTTTCATGTTTCTACAAAAAGATTTCAGCAAGCTATGAACTGAAAAATATGAGAAATATCCGACGATGCCCTCGTCCCCAGAGGGTTAAACATCGTCATAGACCAAATATACTCGATCATGGCAACGGTATTCCCTCATGGCAATAGCCTCATTGAGCAGAATAATGCTACCACTGCTATCACTGTGTAGCCAGCCTCTCGACACAACTCAGGTCAATGCAGGTCAATTGCGCTGTGAGGGAAACATCATCCACTCACTCATCCTCATCTCTGTTCCATCAAGTAGGGTGGCTGGGGGATGTCCACAAGCTCTATGTGGACTCTATGCAGATGCCCATCCCTGAACCTACATACTCAGGGTTGAATCACTCAAGTTACCTCAGCATGGTGGAGGGGTTTTGTGCCTGGTGTGTAGTGGAGGACACTTGTTGCAGAGCCTTGGTGGACACGGGGTCCCCCATCACCCTTATTAAACTAGGCTTCCTCCTAGGCTTTACTGACAGGCTGATCCCACCAGGGTGGGAGATCCGGCTCGCGTCTGTCACTGGCAAGGGGAGGAGGTGGCCTATCGAACAATCTGCAATCCCTGCATCATCAGCAGGGACTTGCTTTCCTGTCCCTTTCCCTTTCCTTTACCCATGCTTCTCAAAATATTAATGGACAATTAATAATTACTGTATCGATTACCATATTATAACTATATATTATTGATATATATATTATATTATTGATATTAGACATATATACTGGGGAGTATCATGATAAATTCGATTTTTGAATTTTGGTGTACCTGGCTACATAAATTATTCTAAATTTATAGTTTAACTATAGTAATGATAATAATGTTTTAATTTCTTTTTCTGTCAACATTGGCACACAGCATGAATACTCTGCAGTAAAGTCCACATGTCGTTCATGAAAAATAAGGACTGAAATGGTATTACTGTTGAATTTTGAGACATGTATTTGATTTTTGTTTTTCTGATTTCTGATATAGCCAAAGACCACTGCCTTTTATGGGGGTATTTTCTGCTTTTAGAATAACTTGCCAGCACATTTTGTGTAGATTTTATTTATGTGATTTTATTTTGCCATACGTATGAGTTACACTAAAAGAAAATATAAATTATAGAAGCCCAAAGAAAAGTACTTGTGCCCAGTGTTTCATCCAGTTTGAAGGCCAACATGACAAAACCTTCAGCTGAGCTTCCATTCATTTGGCTCCCTGTGCCAGATCGGTAACACTGGTCAACACTGAAATTGTTACTGACTTAAAAAGGTCCTAATCTGTAATATCTTGGTGTGCTGAACACGAATATGACCATGAAATTGTTTTTATTGGCTCTTGTTTTGAAGATATGTCATATAGTTCATTGTCTATGTTTCACCGTGTAAATTTATCCAGTAGGACTGTAACAACATCCTACTGTAAATAAGCCTAGAATGATGTAATATTGCATCACATTGCATAATGCCCTCATGCACACATCATCCAGAGTTCATTGCATCATTTTCTGATGCAATGCAGTACTACTGTCAGGCGGCTGATGAAGTAAGCTGACGACAGCAGTGTACTATATAAAGCCCAGTCGGAAAGGCTGAGCATTTAAAATATTTCAGACTTTGTGGGATACAGTTTAAGCTACTATTACATAAAACTGTTACTATTTTATCCATTTACTTACAATACAGAACAGAAATTCTTAATTAATTATTGTAGATTACAAAAAAACTAGAGCCAATTTAGCATTTTGACTGTCATATTCATGTTGAGCACATAAAAATTGATACAAAATGACTCATTTTATTTCAGTAATATGACTTTTGTAAAAGTTTGTTGACCAGTGTAATTGAAGGATGGATGGATGGGTGAATGAATGAACGAACGAACGTACTCTTTTCTGTACATGCTGCAGCAATGCTTTAGCAATGTAATATAAGCTTAAGCAATAAAACAAAACCCAAATTTCATGATATGCTCCTCCAAAGATATTTGAATGCAGGTAAACATAAAAAAATTTCATTATCAAATAAGCATGAAGTGCTTCTTAAATGTTATTCGGCGGCTGGCGGAGCATCAGGATTTGCTCCTGCAGTCT
>JAODKC010000095.1:33178532-33189550 GCA_026777985.1 Mormyrops attenuatus | reverse complement strand
CGTAATGTTTATTTTTTTACATTTTGCACTTTATTTTAAACAATTTTGTGTTTTACTAACATTTTACTTGTATTTTTTTATTTTAAATATCTTCATCTTTATTTGTTATTTAAGAATTGTGTGTTACATTGTTTGGAAAAAGATCTGTTACACATCTTAAAAATTACTTGAAAAGTTTTGTAATTTTTAAAAATAAGTTTTGCACAATAAATGTTCTTAAAATGGCATTCTATACTTTTTTGAAGTGTGTTTATTCTGCTGCAATGTATCTGGTATGTGAGTATGTTCAGTCATTTCGACATTATATAATATATATATATACATATATATATACAGAAGAAAAGCATATATCACAATATATATCGTTACCACACATGCTTCAAATTATACCGCAATATAGATTTTAGGCCATATTGCCCAGCCCTAATGGAGTGTCCCCTTCCCTTTTGCAAGGCAACACAATGTAATCTGTGCAAAAACAGTGGGTATGGCAACACATATATTACAGTAAAACATTTACATTTATTTAGCAGACACTTTTATCAAAAGCATCTTATAGTGAAGTTCTGTAACTACAGGGACTGTCCCCCTGGAGCAGGTTGGGGTCAAGCACCTTGCTCAGGGGCACAACGGTGGCACCCCCCGGGAGTGAACTCACAATCTTCTGGTGTTCCTAATGGGAGCCCAGCCAGATCCCTAACTACTACAGTTTTTTTCAATCATTTTCACACTTGTCTCAATACCATGTCCACTTTTTCACAACACTTCATACAGTGGGCTGTAAAATCGGCTGTAGTTGTACAAAGTTTTTCTGGTGGCGAACACTAACTAAGAGAAGTATTCATGAAATTTGGGGGAAGTGGTGATTGAATGCATATTGTGTCAAAGCAATGCAAAAGTATACATAGTTTACAGTACCTCACATTGTCCAGTAGTATGGTGCATGTGTTAAATGTTGTGAAAAAGTGGACATGGTATTGAGACACGCGTTAAAATGATTGGAAAAAGCTGTAATTTTTAACAATTCATTCCATAAGGCATCAAATAGTGACTAATCCCTATAGTCATTCAACGCTGGATTAAGACAGACTAAAACAAAAAGCCTTTGATGGGGCAAGTGATGCAGACTGTAGCATATCTGAGAGAAGCTTGATAGCTCCAAAAACACAATTAAACAAGAAAAACTACAAACTGAATTCTAAGTATGCAAGCAAACCCTTTTGTTTAATTGTAGGCAGTCTACCAATAATAAGACCATTACTCTCTAGGATAATATACTTTACTTAAACTAGTCATTATACTACATAATACATACCTTCATAATGCATTATAATGCTTTCATAAAGTATTATGAACATGTCAATAACTATTTATAAAAAGGCATAACACATTATAGTCATTTGTATAATGCATTATGAATGCTCCATGAAGGGCTAATCTACAAAGCAATAAGGACCTTCATAATGCAGCACAAAGCATCCTTAATGCTTATACTGACCATCACAATGTATTATGAAGATGCTTATAGTGCATTATAGATGAGAGCTTCATAAAGCATTCATAATGTATGAGAATGTATGAGTAATTTGTTATGCCATTTCATAAATATTTATTGCTGTGTTTATAATACTTTGCATTGTAATACATTATGAAGGTATCTATAATGCATTATAAAAGACGGCATCATAGAAAGTATTACCCTTTCTAGTATGTGTATAATTCTGTCAGCAAGCCCTACTGCATCTAGTTGCTCAGCTGATTCAAATTGAAGGTAACTCTCACGGACAGCTACACTGAAATAGTATCTGAGTACCAGAGATATCTGTTCATTTTTAACATCTTTTGGTTTCTCAGCCGTGATGCTAAAAACCTCACTGTCATTCACTTGATCTATAAATTGTTTTTGCAGCATGTTGTTATGGCGACAGATCCAGTACCTGCGTCATTCCGAAACGTGTTCGAGCAAAAAAATGGACGCGTGCAGAGCCGCGAAATGCAACAGAATTTCTTTATCTATAAACGTAAATAAAGTCCAGTTTACAATGTCTTCTTAAACCAAAAGAAGGGGATTCACAGGCTGTGTTAACACGGTCAAGAAACTGTTCTGCTCCACACGTAAATTCCTTCTTTCCCTCCGTTACATTTTTTTTGCACATCAATACTGCACGTGACTATGGGTCCCGTTCACGTACCAAAAAGGGTCATACCAAAATGATCAATATAGGGGTCTTAATTTAAACTTAAATGCTAACTGAATTACTATAACAATATCTAAGAATTAAATATTCACCCCTAAGTATACAAAATAAAATAAATATCAAATTCTCAGATATTGCATACAAATTATACATGAAATGCAATTACCAGTTATGGCTCTAAGACATGTCTGACAAACAACTCACGGCATTCTGAATTACTTTGCTGGTATATTTTGCATTATTAGTAGAAGGCAACCTTTTTTCACAGTTTTGTCATGTTTGCATGTCTGCAAAATCACCATGAAGTTTCCTTTAGTATCTGATTGTGCTGACTCATCATGTCCTCTTTGTGCAATGTTTTGTGTGGCTGTAAGTAATACTACTTCGCCTAATGTTTTAATATAATTTAGCTTTTCCTTAACTTGTTTCTTGTTTTCTTTGTTTTGGACATTTTCCAGCGTTGCAGTATTTTTTACAGCTAACTGATAATTCACGCAGTCATTGTCTGTTGGTGCCATTCAGACTTTGCATGCACTGCAAATCCTCCCTCTTTGCAAGTTGCTTTTTTCTTTTTGTTAAATCCAAATAGATAGAGAGTCAAACATAGTCTCTGAGCTTTTGGGAGGATGAAAGTGTCCGTGGGTGTGGAGTCTAGATTGTTTGAGTATTCAAGGCAGGGGTGAATATTGTGCTTGGCCACCTTGAAACTTCTTCTTCTGTGTTCCATCAGAGTCCTTGGCTAAAGATTCAAAACAGGCTGCACTGGTGGATCATCTGTACATTTGCTGATATCTACAAATTAAGAAAAAAAAGCACTATTTAAATTCAGCCAAGAACCTGCAATACACATTCTTATATCAATATAAAACTGTTATTGTGTGACATATGGACTGTTTTCAGTTACAAATCTACATATAACTTCAGTGGGTCAGAGAACATCTCAATCTCAATCATCAAACCTGATGGCGCAGTGCTAGTGGATGCATACTGCTCCTCTGCAGGACAACACAGTGCAACAGTTTTAGATGTGAATGCATCAATAGACATAAACAACCAAACTTGCGCTTTAGGGTCTCGTCATCACTAATCTACAATAGATAAAGACCAATGAGTGCATTAGGGACCGCTGGCTTATATGTCTAATGGTAAATGTATGAGGCTATGAATTAAGTTTATACAACAGTAAAAGTGACAAGGATGAAAAGATACTTTTCATTTGTTAATATCACAAAGAGGCCCCCTCCCTATCCAACTTAAACCTGGTTAGCGCTTCTAGTATTGCATTACCTGAGGAGGCAGCCCCTGCCAAGCTTTATCATCTAATACAAAAACATACCAGTTTAACTCACAGTATCTAAAAGAATTCCCATTGCCTTTTTACAATCAGTCCAAAAAGGTCATGTTCTACAGATACTGTAAGCGGCAGGAGAACTGTTGGCAAGCAAAACGCTGTACATAACTGGAAACCAGATTGTAAAATGGGATAACGTATATAAGCATAGACAAAAAATACATGTCGAGATGCTTATATTGCCAAGAATCAGCCAAGCCACCATGGAACTGTGACCGCTACTATGAACAGCAAAAATAGAAACTTAATGAGGAGGTTCTTAAAGACATGAAAATCAATATGAACATTGTATACTGTATGCATGCAATGGCATGAACATTAATCCAACGCATGACAACACATTGTGCAGAAATGATTGGCTAAATAGCCAACAGAATGAAAGGAGAACTTGTTACAAAAGTTTGTCAGTAGCCAGACCGCTGCAATTCAGACTCGGTTATCCATCTAATCCTTGCATTTAATTTTACCACATTGCTTTTAATTTTGCGGATTAGGGTTTTTCTAACCCTATTTTTCTGACATAAGCAAAAACAATAAAGAAAAACATTAACTTTCTTATTCTTTTATTTTTAATTTATTTTCCTTATTTTTATTTGTATTTATTTCACTTTCTTATTCAACATTTATTTTTTTACAGGTTTATCCATTTTATGGCTCTCTAGTGACTATGGCTAAGTCAAGTTTGCCTGGGGCTTGACTTTGTTTTTTTATTTGTAAGAAAGACTGGCATTGGGACTAAAATACTTGGAGCTATAGCTCCGAGTGAGTGATTGGACTTAACAACACCCATGCAGTAGGCCCTGCTCTGTCGAGAAGGGTCAGGCTGCAGATCTGCTATGAGGAAGATCCACTGAAGACCGGACTTCACTGTGGTGCCAGTAGAGCTTTTTTTTTTTAAGAAAAAAAATCTGTAAGGCAGATTTTTTGCTATGTTTTAATTGATAATCTACATTATTTAAAAAGTTGTTTTTACATTTATCATTTGTTATGTTGGATGCATGGAAAAACAACACCCTCTGTCAATTAATCTTTGAGTTTTAAATTGCGTTGTAACATTAGTGAAAGATTGATTAAATGAAGATATTTCTTTCTTTGTATGCCATTGTTATATGTCTAACTTAACTTTTTCTGAAACAATGCTAAATCTTAGAGGTAAGGGTTAAAATAAACAAGCGCTACTCCGATGGCTGTCTGGTGCATTGCTATTACAGTACTTCTCTGTTAACGCAGTACTTTAAGAGCTATTGGGATTATTTGTTTACTGTTGATCAGTTGTGATTACAGTGTTCATGTGCATTTATTATTTATACCACTTATATTGGAATGTAACAGTCACCCACCTATAACTGGTAAGATGACATTCAACCTTATAGCATACCTTAAGTTTATAACAATCGCATGACCATAATGGTTTTTTGTACCTTCATATTCATTTGGGTTTGAAAAAGAATGTCTTCCTGTCCAATAAATGCAATTTATGTACGTATGTTTCAGTTGTTAGCCAAATTTCAGCATCACTGTAGATAATAATAATATTTTATTGATCCCTGTGGAGAAATTGTCTTTATGCCTCCCCTAACTTGCTCTTTGTCGAGTAAGCTGTCCGTGAAGGGCAGCCACCTGTTGGGGTGCCCAGGGAGCTGGGGGTTAAGGGCCTTGCTCAAGGACCTGCAGACACACTGAGGCCAGATTAGAACCGGCAACCTTCCAACCACAGACACACAAGCCTAGCCCACTGAGCCACATGTTGCCCCTAGATAGCCAAGGGGAATCATTTTATACTCTCGGAGAGACCAAACACAGGGGGGGTTTACTGCCGAAATCACCATGTGACAACTTCCCATGAATGAACCGGCTAAGGTGTTTTTGAGACTAATGTAAACTCACCTTGTGCAGGGCAAATGCAGCATTACACATAGGACATCTGGACTCATATTGTAAACCCGTACACCTGGATATATTATGTAACTCATTGTTATGTAGCAATGTCAATATCTTCGAAACACACACACACACTACATGGCTGTATTTCTGCTTACCAGATTACCAGGTACAAGTGCATAATTGCTGATATATTGCATTATAAGTGGTATACAGTAAACAATAAATGCACATGTATATTGTAATCACAACTGAGCAACAGTAAACCCGCAATCCCAATTGAGCTCTAAAATTACTGTGTCAGTAACAGAGTAATCGCAACAAACAAAACAGACATCACAGGACTGCTTGTTCATCTCTTAACCCAAGCGTGTTGTCATAGAGGCATGCCCCCCCCCGAACCGTCACCATAAGCTGGCAAAGCAGTTTAACTGCACCATGATCCTTTGTGCATGGAACTCTCTTTACACCATTCTTTCAAGAAATTATATATCTTGGTGTTTTCTGATTGTGTCAGGTGCTGCTCTGTTGTCTCCTTAAGTTTTCAGATAGGTTCAAGTCCAGAGATTAAGTCAACCACAGTATTAAGACTGTATCGTTTGCTTATGCTCATCAGATCATTCAGTTACCATTCATGACCTCTGAACTATCACACTGGAAGATTCCTGCAGGACAGAAATGCTTCAGTGTTTTGTTTCAGGTGGCCTCTGGGGGTTTAAGTAGACATAAAGCATGCAAAAAAACAACAAGAAAACCTGCACTCCACACCCACAGACCTGCCAGAACCACTCTCTGTGGCAAACAGACACTCAAGCCTTTCGGCTTCTTTAGGTGCGTATTAGACATGTCTGGTTTTTTAGAATGGGATGAAGGGCAAATTGTCCTCTGACTATATTATTCTTTCCATTGCGCAATAGACCAATGCCTGTGTTATTTACAAAAGTACATTTTTTACATTATGGTAAGCCATATATAACAACAAAAAGGTTTTTGGTGTTGTTCATACGGATATTTGTGGATAATAGCACTAAATTATCCGATAGTGTAGCACTAGAACGTAAAACATTTGTGTTATTGTGAAATTTCTAATGCATAGTCCAGTGAACTGTACAACAGGTAAGTGATGGCATTTTTCAATATTCCAGCCGTCTAAACCTCAGTTATTTACATGTATCTGGGTTGAAATTATAGGATTAACTTAGTCCAAACTACAATCACCTCCTCGAAGGTTAATATTTAACAATAATAACAGATTGATTATTGCTACGTGGAATGTGATAGCACAGAAACAGACTAATAAAAGGTGTGACTACTCTCCCTTTGTGTAATTTTGCATTAATGCAAGTTACGAGGGTTTGCTGTTTTCGTGCGCCGCAATAACACCACAAAAAAGTACCTTTATTGTACACTATTCCTTGACTAGTAAAATGTAAATATATTGTACATACTGTACCAAAGTATACATATATTTAAACGATAAGTGCAGTACGTCTTAATTACCTGTGTGTCTACCCACATAGCCCTCCCCCGTTTCACTCTTTATATATATGTCCGTGTGTGACAGGGAAAGATAAGGATTTAGTTCTGCACAAATCAGAGGCAATGAAGTTTAAAGTCCTCGTCTGCTTCTGCCTTTTGACTGTAATAAAACATGGTAAGTAGTATTTAATCATGCTTTCTTTACAAATTACTATTAAATATTCATTAAATATGTTAAAAGTTTAGATTTTCAGCTGATTTTCATAAGACATGCAATTATTGTGTTTGTACGCTGTAGAACTCGAGTAGCAGTATAAATTTACATATATTGAGCAATGAGAATGTATTTAGAATGTATTTTGTTTCATAAGTATGAATTTATCATTATAAACACAACATTTCTGCAGAAGTAAACTTTTGGGTTATACTTTGGAGGTAGGGAAATGGGCTGCTGATATTTTACCTTTTGCCTTTTTGTTCTTGTCTGTTCTTGTGGGGTTGTGACACACTGATAGTTTTACAGAGAAAGCTTGTTGATGGAATTTCCATAAAATACTTACACATACCTGCCTGATTTCAGTCTGTCGGTCTGATTACTGTTGCCAGTGACATGATAATTAGCTGTTCAGTACATCTCTGTCTTTCCATTAGACACATATTGTGGGCTTTACCAGTTATTGCGTAACTGCAGTTATTGATTACATATAGCATTTAAGAAATGCAGATTTTGGGAAATGTCAGGTTTTTATTAGTGTCTATGAGTCAAGTACGAGGCATGAAAGAGTTACTCATAGTTATGTATGAATATTAAAAACTACAGTAACCCTTATAATAAATAAATATGAATAAATAAATGTTATTTTAAATATATATTTTACCCCTTTCTTTTAGTTTCTTTGTCCTTTCATTGCATACAGATACCTGCATCATTGCAACTCTTGTGACTTTAATTGCTTAGTCAGTATTGAGTCTTTTTTAATTATGCATCTTGACCAACTCCTTTTTTGCAAACAACTTTTGGGCCTATTACTATAGTTACTGCTGCCAGTGTAATCTGTCACTTAATCACTCCTCCAAAAGATAAAGAGAGAAAAGGAGGAAGGAGTCACTCGTACATTCAGAACAGGGATATAGTGTGGCGTTATTTGGCTGAGAAGCTGGCCTTTAGCGGGTGTTGTGGTGGCTGTCACTAAATTGCCCCTAGCATGTGTGTCTATGTGCTGTAAAGATATGACATTATGCCTAGGTGTTCAGTGGTTCACACTCTGAGATTCCTGGAATAGGCTGCAGGCTATGACAATGTATTGGAAAATCAGTCATGAATGGATGTTGACCTTTTAACTTTTATTATCCTGACAGAGCTGTTATGCGCAGTGTATATTCTGCCATCAATGGGGTTTATCCTTTGACGTTCCACCCATCTTCTGTAACCACTTACCCAGGATGGTGATTGTGTGCCAGAACATGACATAGGCGACACCCCAGATGATATGCCATTGCAGGACACACACTCACAGATAGATTTTGGGTAATTTAAAGACATTTAGCAAAGACATAAATAAATACATTTTTGTTATAATGTTGAAGTCTGCTTCTTCCTGACAGTTTCTCTTACAGATATCTGGGCTCATCCTAATTCAGCAGTACTTCTGCCCTGTAATGTTGATGGAGATGAGATCGAGCTGAACAAAAGCATCTTTCTGCTGGGGGTTACCTGGCTCCACAATGGATCAGTAATAGCATCTTCTGGAGCAGATGGCAATCACACTGAAGAGGGGTTCAGCTTGGAGGGTGGAACCCTTGAAAGTGGGGCTTTCTCACTGATTTTGCATAGTGTCTCAGCCAGCAAGCAGGGGGAATATGTGTGTAGCATCAGCTACAACCACACTCTGCTGTATTCAGTCAGTGTAACACTATGCATTTTAGGTATGTCCTGCTCTTACTGTACACGGGTCGGGCCTTTGATCATTATGGGCAAGTTGAAGGTGAAGATCACATTGCATTTTCAGCAAAAACACCAACTGAATAATTAGCCTACAATCCTTGATAGTCTCAATTTTTGATATACAGTATGTGTATTGTGAATACCCTTTTGAACGTATAGATTCTCCATTGTAACAGATTCATTGGATAACTGAGTTGTGTGCCTCCCTGCCAGCCCTGCCCTCTCTCTCCATTCCCTCTACGGTGGCTGTGATCCACAGGCCCAGCAGGATAGAGTGCCGGGCAGAGCATTTCACCCCCCCGCTGATTGATTTCACCTGGGTTCGAGCAGGTGTTGTGGTGAAACCCCCAGAGAGCATTACAGCAGTCAACAGAACCAGTAGTGGGTTCTTCTGGGCAGTGAGCAGCCTGACACTAACACCCACTGACCAGGACAAAGATGTGAACTTCAGCTGTGTGGTGAAACACACTGCTTCAGAGGAACCCATTGTCTTGAACTTCCATCTCAATTTAATATGTAAGTGCCTGGATAGGTTGCCTGTTCCCATTTCTTGCACCGTCATTTATTTCTTTAGTTCCTGTTTTGGACTCGACTTTGTTTCTGGCCTGCTGTGAATGTTATCATTTTCCATTAATTTAAAAGGTGAGATGAAAGGCTTATATCGATGACGTCTCTTTATTTTTCCTTGATCCTGTCAGATCTTCCTACCGTCACCCTCTCCGCCCTTCCTCTTACCTCACAATCGTCCCCTGTCACTCTCTCCTGTGATATCGAGGGATTTTACCCTGAGGAAATCTCTGTCTTCTGGCTCCAAAATGGCTCACTGGTGCCTGACATGCCATTAGCCTGGCCTGGACCTGGAGGTTCCTTCCACACTCGCCACTTCTATACTCTGAGAGCTGAAGACATGAGGAGAGGCACCGAGGTCCAATGTGCTGTGCGGCAGCCCAATGTCGCTGAATCAGTCTCCGCCACCATGACTCTCTCTGCCATTGGTCCAAATGGTATTGTTTTTAACATCTGGGTTTCCCATATTTCAGTATCGTATTCCTCTGTTATACTTTACATATAGACTGTTTCTCTGCAGAAGAGACACCATTATCTCTCTTCCGACAGCAAAGGAACCAGTAATGACTAAGTCTGCCAAGGCATCGGTGGCCGTTATGATCATTTCTCTGGCTATGATTTTCTTGCTCTGCTTTGGATTCTCATGGAAAAAGAGGGATGGTAGGTTTGTTCAGTCACCACCACTTCAGAGCTCCATTATTCTGTGACCCCAAAGATCTATAACCAACAAACAAACAGATTGGTGTATTGTTAGTGAGAGGCACTGCAGCCTCTAGCATGGTTGGTTTGATTCTATTCCCACTCTGTGTGTGAGCATGTTTGTATGTTTTCCCCCCATGCTTCTCTGAGTTTCCTACTTTAATGTTCAACATTGTACAACAAGAACCAGTAGATGTAATACAGTTGAAACAATACTGGGTGACTCCGATCCGCTTGTATGAGTAGACTTTGTATGTTTTCCCCATGTGACATGGTTTTCTTATTTTTCGTGTAGTCCAAAGACATGCAGCTGGGCTATCCAGTGTCTCTGAACTGCCCATTGTGTGTGTGTGTGTGTGTGTGTGTGTGTGTGTGTGTGTATGCCCTGCAATTGACTGTCATCCAGTCCAGGGCTATACCCCTGTCTTGTGCATTACCCTCTTCAGGAGTAAAGTTATGGATGAAATAGTATGTTGCATATAGCACATTACTATGCAGCACTGTACATTTCATTTATTTTACAGACGCTTTTATCCACAGCAACATACATTTGAGAAAGCAGGGTCAGCCAGTCCCTGCAGCAACTGGGTCTTAAGAGCCTTGCTTAGGAGCCCAGGGGTAACATCACTCTACCGACCCTGGCGACCTCCTGATCACAGGCACAGTGTGCTAACCCACTGAGCCACGCAGTGCTATGGACATATAGTATTACAGATAGGTTATTATTCCCACAGAAAATTTCCCTGAAGTACTTGACTATGATGTGAAAAAAAATCAATTTGCATTAGACCTGAGGCCTGTACTACAAAGCGGGGTTACCAGCTTATCGGGGTAACTTGTCGGATTTAAGGTAGTCTGGGCAAAATGTAAGTGAACGAATATGAAGTCCATTTAAACT
>JAODKC010000095.1:33143371-33168479 GCA_026777985.1 Mormyrops attenuatus | reverse complement strand
TTGTTAAGATCCAACCATGCAAAATATGATTTTTTGCCATTTTTCAAGTGGTCTTAAACTTTTGATCGGGACTGTATGAGTATTTCAGAAACAGAATGGGCTGAAAAAGAAATAATGTCCCGTGAGTGGTAGTTCTCTGGCTGAAAATGCCTTGTTGATGGCAGAGGTCAGGGAAGCAAGACCAGACTGGTCAAACTGATAGAAAGGCAACAGTAACCCAGATAACCACTCATTGCAACCAACTTGAAGCAGATGGGCTACTGCAGCAGAAGACCACACAGGGAGCCAGTCTTGTCTGCTAAGAACAGGGAACTGAAGCTACAGTGGGCATGGGCTCACTAAAACTGAACGATGGAAGAAATGGAAGAAAATGTTGCCTTTTCAGATGAGTCTTGATTTCTGTTGCGACATTTCGATGGTGCAGTCACAGTTTGCCGTAAACAACATGAAAGCATGGATCCATCCTGCCTTCTATAAACAATCAAATGGCCTCCACAGTCACCAGATCTCAATCCAATAAAGCACCTATGGGATGTGGAGGAACGGGAGCTTAGCATCATGAAGGTACAACTGACAAATCTGCAGCAACTGGACCATGCTATTATGTCAACGTGGACCAAAGTCTCTGTGGAATATTTTAACACCTCGTTGAATCTACGCCACGAAGAACTAAGGCAGTTCTGAAGGCAAAAGGGGGTCTGACGTGGTACTAGCAAGGTGTACCTAATAAAGTGGCCAGTGAGTGCATGTATAACCTATTACGGATTTTATGTTCATCATCAGCATCACCATTTCCTAAATGATGTGACAAGGGAGGAGACAAAAAAGTTATGGGAAAAACTGAACTTTGCTTTTGCCACTTTACAAGAACACATACTCAAACCACATTCAGCTGGAAGGATTCAAAAGCAGGACAGAGGTGCAAACTTACTCAACAACAACCATGGAAAATCATCTAGTTAGCAATGAACAGACTTCATTGCCGACGAAGGTGTTGCCTCGGGGAGGCTGTTGCATACCCTTGGTTTAACAAAGGGGTGTGGCCCAGGTGTGCCTGGTGAGGTGGTGCGTGACCTGCTGTGGGTGGCTGCAGGGACTGCTTACTGGAGGCAGGTGTTACACAATTCATTGCTCTGGCTTCTATTGTCGGTGTTAAATGCGTAAGTGATATTTTGCATTATAGGATATTTTGCATCTGACTCCAGCTGTTTCTTTTTCTATCCAATCTGATTCAAATGAAATATGATCTAGGTTTGTTTATAACTAGTTTTTAGTATTTTTCATTATTCCTTGATCACATTGTCTGTTTTTTATAATAAATACAATGGCCCTTTGCTAAAGGACATGTATTTTTTTTTTGTTTCTGTTCCCTCACTGAATTACGCCCAACTAACATATTCAACAGGAACGAGTCACTTCGAATTTGTGCACTGAGTGTGGTTATGGGTAAATTTCTGTCTATTTGCACTGTGTGTAACTGTACTTTTATTGTCTCTGCAGTTCCAGAATGTTGGCATTTTCCTCTTATCCTATAACAAAAATCTGCAATAGTGAACAGACAGTTAGGACAGAATCAGTAAGCTGGGAAGCAGATAGCCTAACGTGTTCTAAAGGTGTCTCAGCTTTATTATTAAATACCAAGTGTTTAAAAAGACATCCTGTGTTAAACATTTAGAAATGAGGTAGTGGTGGCTGAGGTTAACGTGAGGAGCTTAAGTTTTTATGAACACATTTCGATAGAGATGTAAGTCGATTTAATGAGCAGGAAAGGCAGCGTAATCAAGAACTAACTGTTACCAGTGTAATAGAGAACATTATTATATTCACGACATAATTCTGGTTTTATTTCTTTTTGAGGAAGTCCGGTCTGTAAGTTTGAAGTTTATGACTGTAACTGACACGTTCCGCAGTTTTTTCAACAAGAAAAATAAACTGATGGCAAATTAACTCCTTTCATGCACGCCCACTTTTCACAATAAACAAATAAATACACCAGTGCTGATGTCGATGCTAACTCTATATGAAAAACTCCACCCCTTTCAGTATGACGGACTGCGGTGTCCAGTTTTCTCTGTGCGTTCGTCTCTTCCTCATTTTAATGATAACAGGAACTTAACCGCTTTGGACTTTTGAAAAAAAGTTTGCTTATGGCTTTAATTTTAATTTCGGCTAACGACAGAACTCACTTTAGATATTGCTGTCCTTACACTAAAGTGCATTACGTCAATGATAAATATTAAATTTGGAGGAAACCCCGCAAATTCATTTCTTAAGTAAACTGATCAGCAAACTAATTGCTTTACTTGCTCTATATTTTAGTTGACGTTCAACAAGATCAGTACAGGCGGTAACAGTTTATTGCTGGGACAGGTCTGAAGACAAGAACTGTTTGTTCGCAATAGGATATCGGACTTTTCTCTAAGCATGGAGTCCCAGTCCACTTTTTTGTCACGTATTGGGCAGATGTTCTGGGAACTTTTGGTAAGTCCGCGCACTTGCTTATTTATATATTATATTTAATTATTTTTATTACTGATGCTTCGAGAAAACGAAGTAAAACCACCTGATATTGTAGGTTACGCTATTAAGGCTTAAGTCTATCAAGGACGCCCAAAGATAATAGTACATGTTAATAACTATACATTAATTAATGGTTTATTATATTAACATCTATTAATATGCAATATTGTTTAATTGCAAGTAAATAGTCTGGCAACAGTATATTGTTCTATAGGTGATTTGAACGTGGATTTAACTGATGACCGCCACTTGGCGATTAACAAGTTAATAAAACTGTTTTGCATTATTTTCATATCAAACTAGAGTTTTACTATGCAGGTATTGTATGTAATATTAAATACACTGTGCATAGGTAGAAAAGCGCAATTCCATGTTTGCATTTTCGCATAATATTCCTAGTTAGATTCCGTGCGTGAGAAAACAATGTATTATTATTAAGTTGCTTAGCTAATTATTCTCTTACTACCTATAGTCATTATAGTAGCGTAAGAAATTATAAATGATGGTTAAATAAATAAATTTTCCGCTTCCTTTCTTTCTTATAAATGCAAACTCAAAGGGTTATGTCACATCAGCTGTGCAGCAATATTTAACGCCAGCGCCTCCAAATACAGGAAACAATGACACAAATATTAGCCCGGAAGCAAGAGTTTGCGAAGAAAAAAACAGTGATAAGGAAGAAGAAGATAACTATTTAAGAGAAGAAACCAAGAGAGAGCGTAAATGTTGGTCACATGTGAACACTGCAGATGAAAGAGTGGCTAATTTAGTGCGGCGTGAGATTGTCCTTTCCAACCAGATGGAAAGCATGAGTGAGCAATGCATGCCTGTGTACGTCACAAGCACAGAGGAAGAACAGGTTAACCAACATCCGGAAAAGACAGTGCTTGAAAAAGCTGGTCGAGACAAGGGGGATATAACACAAGACATAATAAAACTGGGGGTGGAAGTTGAAGATACTTATATCTTCGCTAATGAACAAGAAAAGAAAACGCAACATGACAAAACAACTGATGATGAATCTGACAAATCTGTTGATCAAAGGACAGAAAAAAAAATAGAATTAGTGGAAGAAACAGATGTCAGATTACCAGGGGATAGATATCCTTTCGGAGAGGAAGATGAATCTAAACAGCACATAAAAAAAGAAAGGAAAAGTGCAAGAAAATATGAAGATCTTATACAGTCAAATGAAGTGAGTGTCTTCAGAGGGCACACTGAGAAACATGATGTGACTGAGAAGATGAAAGGAGAGAGTGGGATAAAAGAGGTGGTGATGACTTGTGAGGACATGACAAGAGACTCAAATGGAAAAACTGCACCAGTAGCAGGTGAGACACCATTTGGAGAAGACAAAGTTTTGCTTTCAGATACTATAGACACACGAGAAATAGAACCTGGAGAAACAGCAGATGGAGTGGAAGAAGGGCAAAGAAGCAATGAAGAAAATGAAAGATGCACAGAAGAATCAATGGGAATTGAAAGCATCACAAAAACAAGTATGGGAGTTTTAGAAAGAGGGTCAAAGGGAGAAGAAATGAGAGGAGAGTGGCAAGGAGTACAAAAAAGCCAAAGACTTGAAACAAAGAAGAGGAGCTATAAAAAAGACTTTGCTGGAGCAAATGAAAGGGACATAAGCTATTTATATGAATTAAGAAGAGAAGATAGGTTAGGAGAAGAATATCAGAAGAAGGATGGATCCACAGTGGGAAAAAATGGTGAAGAATATCAGCCTGTGCAAAAAGAAAAGGTGGACAATAGAAAAAAGGCAGAAAAAGAAGAAAAATCTTATGAAGAAAAACAAGAAGCTAAGATAGAGGGGGAGTTTGGATCTGGGATATATGGAAGCTTTGAAACTGCAATTAAAGAAGTAGATGTCAATATGGAAAATAGAGAGTCAGACAAAGTCGGACAGGAGGAGGAGAAAAGAGGAGCGGAACAGAATGAAACAGCAGAGATGGGACTGCAAGAAAGGTTTCAGGTGGTGGAAAATGAAATAAAATATGAAACAATCATGGTAGGGGAAGGACAAGATGAGAGTAGAAAGACACAAATGGCAGGACAAAATGAGATCCAAAGGGAGGAAGAATCTGCTGAAGTGGACAAGAATGAAACACAAAGAAAGGAAAAAAGCAAGGAGGAAGAAATTTTACCAGAAAGTGTTCTCACATTAAACATGGGGCAATATGAAAGAACGAAAGAGTGGGTGAAAGAGGAAGGAGATGTGAACAAATTGAGAGATGAGCTGGATGAAGAAGACAGAGATGAATCTGATTTAATTGAAGAAAGTGGAGAGGACGGAGAATGGGAGAGATGTTTATTTGAGTTAGAAATAGAAGAAAATAATGAATCTGAGGGAATGAGAGACATGGAAATCCTCCACGAAGAGAGATGGAGAGAAGAGAGTAAGACAAATCAAGGAGTAGCAGAATCCTGGGTGGATGTTGGAAAATCTGTGGAGGCAAACAAAGAAGCAGCTGAAGAAAACAAAGCGATATCAGGAACAGAATGGAGGGATGGTAAAAAACATGAGGGAGAGGTGTATGAGGAGAACAAAAAAGGAAGAGAGGAAAGATCTTCCAAAGAAAATTCAGCTGGAGCTGAGGTCAGTATAGAAGATGGAGAGTCAGACAAATTCAAAGAGGAGGAGGAGAATAGAGGCGCAGAACTGAATGAAATGGCAGAGATAGAAATGCAAGAAAGAGAAGAAGAGAGAGTGGAAGAGGAAGGAAATGTGGACAAATTGAGAGATGAGCTGGATGAAGAAGACAAAAGTCAAGGATCAGTAACAGAAGAGAGAGATGAATCTGGGGTAATTGAAGAAAGTGGAGAGGATGGAGAAAGGGAAAGATGTTTATTTGAGTTAGAAAAAGAAGAAAATAACATTGATGAGGGAATGAGAAACACAGAAATCCTCCATGAAGAGAGATGGATAGAAGACAGTAGGATAAATGAAGAAGTAGCTGCATCCTGGGTGGACCTTGGACAATCTGTGGAAAGAAACAAAAAAGTCACTGAAGAAAACAAAGACATATCAGGAACAGAATGGAAGGATAATATAAACCATGAGAGAGAAGAGTACAAAGAAAGAGAAAGAGAGGAACGATCTTCCAAAGAAAAGCCAACTGGAGCCGAGGTCGGTATGGAAGATGGAGAGTCAGACCAAGTAAGAGAGGAGGAGGAGAATAGACGAGCAGAAAAGAATGAAATGGTAGAGGTGGAAGTGCAAGAAAAGCTTCTGCTGATGGAGCCTGAAATAAAAGATGAAACAATCATGGCAGGAGAAGAAGAGATGAGAACAACACAAATGGCAGGACAAGATGAGGTCCAAAGAGAGGAAGAATCTGCTGAAGTGGAAGAGGATGCAAAACAAAGATACGAGAAAAGCAAAGATGAGATAATTTTACCAGAAGGTGTTTTCACATTAAACATGGGGCAATTTGAAACAGAGAAAGACAGGGTAGAAGAGGAAGGAGATGTGGACAAATTGAGGGATGAGCTGGATGAAGAAGACCATAATCAAGGATCAGTAACAGAAAACATAGAGGAAGCAGATGTAATTGAAGAAGGTGGAGAGGATGGAGAAAGGCTAAGATGTTTATTTAATTTAGAAAACGAAGAAATTAATGATTCTGAGGGAATGAGAGACACGGAAATCCTCCATGAAGAAAGATGCAGAGAAGAGAGTAAGATAAATAAAGAAGTAGCAGAATCCTTGGTGGATGTTGGAGAATCTGTAGAAACAAACAAAAAAGTTGCTGAAGAAAACAAAGAGATATCAGGAACAGAATGGAAGGATAATATAAACCATGAGAGAGAAGAGTACAAAGAAAGAGAAAGCGAGGAAAGATCTTCCAAAGAAGAGCCAGCTGGAGCCGAGGTCAGTATGGAAGATAGAGAGTCAGACCAAGTAAGAGAGGAGGAGGAGAATAGACGAGCAGAAAAGAATGAAATAGTAGAGGTGGAAGTGCAAGAAAAACTTCTGCTGATGGAACCTGAAATAAAACATGAAACAATCATGGCAGGAGAAGGAGAGGAAGAGAGGAGAAAAACACAGAGGGCAGGACAACATAAAATCCAAGGACAAACACAAGGAAATGAAGTAAAGTTACCGGAAATGGTGATCACATTAAACACAGGACAGTCTGAAGAAGAGAAAGAAGGAATGGAAGAGGAAGGAGATCTGGAAAAATTGAGGGATGAGCTGGATGAAGAAAATAAAAATCTAGGACCAGTAACAGAAAACATAGAGGAATCAGCTTTAATTGAAGAAGGTGGAGAGGATGGAGAAAGGGAAAGATGTTTATTTGAGTCAGAAAAAGAAGAAAATAATGATTCTGAGGGAATGAGAGACACAGAAATCCTCCACGAAACAAGATGGAAAGAAGAGAGTAAGATATATGAAGAAGTAGCAGCATCCTGGGTGGGAGTTGGAGAATCTATGAAGGCAAGCAAAGAAGTCGCTGAAGAAAACAAAGAGATATCAGGAACAGAATGGAAGGATGATATAAACCATGAGGGAGAGGTGTATAAAGAGAAAGAAAGAGAAAGGGAGGAAAGATCTCCCAAAGAAGAGCCAACTGGAGTTGAGGTCAGCGTGGAAGATGGAGAGTTAGACAAAGTCCAAGAGGAGGAAGAGAATAGAAGAGTAGAACTGAATGAAAGGGTAGAGATAGAAGTGCAAGAAAGAGAAAAAGAGAGAGTGGAAAAGGGGGGAGATGTGGACAAATTGAGAGATGAGTTGGATGAAGAAAACAAATGTCAAGGATCTGTAACTGAATACAGAGATGAATCTGATGTAATTGAAGAAAGTGGAGAGGATGGAGAAAGGGAAAGGTGTTTATTTGAGTTAGAAAAAGAAGAAAATAACGATTCTGAGGGAATGAGAGACACGGAAATCCTCCATGAAGAGAGATGGAGAGAAGAGAGTAAGATAAATGAAGAAGTAGCAGCATCCGGGGTGGATGTTGGAGAATCTGTGGAAACAAACAAAAAAGTCGCTGAAGAAAACAAAGAGATATCAGGAACAGAATGGAAGGATAATATAAACCATGAGAGAGAAGACTACAAAGAAAGAGAAAGAGAGGAACGATCTTCCAAAGAAAAGCCAACTGGAGCCGAGGTCGGTATGGAAGATGGAGAGTCAGACCAAGTAAGAGAGGAGGAGGAGAATAGACGAGCAGAAAAGAATGAAATGGTAGAGGTGGAAGTGCAAGAAAAGCTTCTGCTGATGGAGCCTGAAATAAAAGATGAAACAATCATGGCAGGAGAAGAAGAGATGAGAACAACACAAATGGCAGGACAAGATGAGGTCCAAAGAGAGGAAGAATCTGCTGAAGTGGAAGAGGATGCAAAACAAAGATACGAGAAAAGCAAAGATAAGGTTATTTTACCAGAAGGTGTTTTCATATTCAACATGGGGCAATTTGAAACAGAGAAAGACAGGGTAGTAGACGAAGGAGATGTGGACAAATTGAGAGATGATCTGGATGAAGAAAACAAAAAACAAGGATCAGTAACAGAAAACATAGAGGAATCAGATGTAATTGAAGAAGGTGGAGAGGATGGAGAAAGGGAAAGATGTCTATTTGACTTAGAAAAAGAAGAAAATAATGATTCTGAGGGAATGAAAGAAACAGAAATCCTCCATGAAGAGAGATGGAGAGAAGAGAGTAAGATAAATGAAGAAGTAACAGCATCTTGGATAGATGTTGGAGAATCTGAAACATGTGAAGTAAATGTACAAAACAAAGCAGAAGAAAAAAATGTAGAGATCTCAGTGACAGAATTGCAAGATGATAGGAAACATAGAGAAAATGTATATGAGGTAAAAGAACAAGAAATACTTGATATCTCTACAGAAGAGCAACCTTATGAGAATTTCAACATATTCCATGAAGCATTAGATATGAGCAAAGAGAATGAAACAAAAATAGATTTGCAAGAAACAAAAGAATCTCGAATACATGAAGACAACATTTTTGGGAGGAATTCTCATGTAATTGATTTGTTCAAAGTAGCAGAAGAGCAGGAAACCAAAAAGGAAGAACGTGATAATGAATGTCTTGAAAAACAGCCAACCATATTGATAGTAAGAGAAATTAAAGACGAAGGGCATGTGTCAGATGAAAATGTAGACATAAAAACAATGGAAGAGGGAGATGGAATGGATTTGAATGTGGCTCCAGCTACCAAATCAGAACTTATTGAAGGATTTAGTGCAAATGTTGAAAAAGAGGGTATTACACTTAGAGATGGATGGGCAATAGAAAAGACAAAAGAAACCAGAAATAATGATGGGAGTCAAAGTGGTGACACTCCGTATGCCTTGGACAGAGGAGGAATAAGGGGAGCAGAGAGTGGAAGGGATATCAATGAATGTACAATGAGCACAACAGAAGGACAAAGACCAAAAATACAGCTGAAAATCGAAAAGGGTGTAAAATTAGAAGAAGATGAAAATTTTACAAATGCAAAAGAGATTCAGAGTCAGTTCAGTGATGCAAAATTGCACAAAACAAGTGAACATGGGAAACTGTGGGCAGAAACTGCAGGACAATCCAGAACAAGAATAGTGAACGAAGAAACAGATGGAAATGAGGGAAGAAAGCACATTACAAAGGATGGACCGGGCAAAAAAAGAATTCAGAAAAGGACCCATGAAAATGAAGAAGAATTTAACCTTCAGGTAAGAATTATCATCCAAACATTTAACCACTTTTTTGGAGTTCAGTTCTACTACTAAAGCAGTAGGTATTATGTGGACGCATGTCCTGATTTTGCCAAGTTCAGTGTGTCACTGGGTCAACAAGGGAGTGGAGAAAACATAGGAATATGGGTACCTGCTAAGGCTGTGTGGAGCAATGTAAGGGTGTGTTTTTATTTCATGATGATAATAATAATAGCAAGGCTTAAAAGAGCAACCTCGCAAACACAAGCAGGGCTTAGCTTGTGAGCCACACACTGTTTCCTTTATGGCGGAAACCCTTGAGTTTGAAAATGAGAAAAAAATTTGCAAATGAGGTGATGTCATACGATGAAGACTGTGATTGGTTAAAGAAGAATAACTCTCCCTCTGTACTGTCCTCCCAGGGTCCAAAGACATGTGGCTAGCTTAACTGGCATCGCTGAATGGCCTGTAGTGGATGATTATGTGTGAACCATGTGTATGGTATTCTATCCAGGGTGTGTCTTTGCGTTGTACCTTATGCTGTCTATGCTGTGTGTCCTGTGCTTCATGCCCTTTGCATACTGGGATCAGTTCCAGACCACTATCTGACTCCGACCAGAGTAAGCAGTTGCAACCAGTATGCATACAGTGTTTTTTCATTAATGATAAGAAATTGAGAGCATCTCCTTTACAGCTGGATTCCCCCTCACTGGATTTCACTGCACAAAAGTCCCGAATCGCTCTTAAGAATCGCCACGTTCGCGCACCCAAAGACCCTCGCATTCTCCTCCAGATACCTTCCTTAAGCCCCACTTCTGCACCACCAACCCTGGTTGAGGAGGCAGCAACAAAGCCAGTTGGAATAAAGGTGGGAGGAGTAGGGATGATGGGATTCAAACTGCCAGGTAAGATACATTTGGAGAGTACTGAGATCTTCAGATTTTGTTCTTCCATACAATTAACTGCAGGAATCTTACTTCAGCATTTTACAGAAGTATACACAGGAGTTCTCTCATTGGTCATCTTTGTATTTACTGTTTGGCTGTACAGGTATTGGTGCAGGGTTTCCAGTACTGAAGAAAACAGAAAGGAGAGTGGAGGAGAGGGGAGAAGAAAGTACAGGACAGGTATTTACTGTACACGTCTGTGGTGTGTCTGTGTTGCTCTGCAATTACACCACCAAAACATTAGCTGGCTGAGTGTGGGGGGTTTAATTTAATTAAAAATCACATTGTGATACCTGAAATTTTTCAATATCATGCAGACCTAGCGTAAATAGTTGCAATCGTGTTTTTTTTTCAACAGCATGAATAGCAAAAACAGCAGGCTAGCAACATACCAGTGTATTACTCAGCCTTTATTAGAGTGACTCACACCCTGAGGAACCTATATAAGTTATTCGCTGATTTATACTGTAGAACTTATAAATTGCCAGAATTCTTTACTTGTGAACTGAATTATATTCCTATAGATGACCATGAAGGCACCAACCCCAAATCTTGGTCCTGATGACAGCGAGCCAGCAGCCACAAAAAAGTGGGCAGCAGGATCTGTTGGAGTGATGCTGCCAGGTAACTATTGAGTAATGTGAAATGGAGCAACCTGGTCTCATGGAGATTATGCAAAGTATCCATATATCCATCCATGCATTGATCAATACGCCCATTTTCCAACTGCTTATTCAATACAGCATAACATTGAGACAGGACATGAGTCAAAGGATACCAGGGACAGAATGGCAGTCCTTCAGAGGGCACACACACCACAATCACACACTAGGGTCAATTTAGTGACACAGATTCACTGTATGTAATAGTTAAACATATATTTTTAAGTTTTTAATATTTTCATTTTGAGTCTGGAATCATTAAAGAAAACAAAGAAATGAGAGTAAAAAGAGTGAGTATGAGAATGACCATGGTCAGTCATCTTTGCCATTGAACGAGTTTTTCCCACAGCCTTGAATTTATGCTTCAGGTTTTGGCCCAGGAATGCCTGCCCTGAGGAAGACAGACAAAGGAGTAAAGCTGATAGAGGTACCAAAAAACACAAGACAGAGCACCAGCCTTCTACATGACTAAAACACAGACCATTTATTCACATGAGTTTACCCAATCAACTAAAATAAATTAAATCTTTTAGAAGAGTACAGATGATGCTACAGTCCCTCATGGTAAACATGATACATCGAGTGGGGGAGGAGCTGAAAGAAACGGAGAAGAGTCAAAGGAAAAGGGAGTCAAAAGTGTTGGACCGTCCACTATAAAACTTCCAAGTACGAGAAAGCATATTGATTCTTTAGTGTTTTTTGTGGCTGTATTCTGTAGCATTCAAAATACATGATTAACTGCCTTCTCACTTATTACGAATTGTTGTATTTAAACAGGTTTTGGTGCTGGCTTTCCTGTGCTCAGAAAGACAGAAATGGGAAGTAAATTGAGAGGTAAAGAGGGTAAAGTAAGTATTACAGTTGCTAGTTATTGAGTTGTCCTTAATAACTGAGGCCTGAGATTTTTCTTGACGATGGAGGGCTGGCTGCTTAAGAGTAATTCAGTTGGGTTTCAGGCAATTTCATTGGGTTAAATTCCAAAAAAAAAAACTATAAAAATGGGATCAGCTAATTTAGATCATTCCAATTCAGCCTTTAAAATTTTTACATACATAAGGTGGAGAAGGAGATTATTTTCATACCAGAAAAAAAGACCCAGCCTAAAACGTTTGCAAGATGGATTTTAGATGGTTAAGAAGAAATAACTATGCCTACTGTAACTGAAATATAGGAATATAGAAACATTCCTTATGTTGCTTAGTAACAGCAAAGTTATCGTGATTGAATGAGAAGCACTTCTATCTAGCAGCACAATTACATATGAATTTATTTTCCTTTCAAAGCACAAGAAGTGGGGTGCACCTCATGTTGCTGAAATACATTTCACTTACACACACACACAAACCCTATATATAATTGAGATTGAACTTAAGAACGACACTACCTGTTATGCATCTCTTGCCCTTCTACACATGTAGTTCATTACGACAACTAAGCGACTCGGTCCAAAAAGCCGGTGAACTCAATGAGAAAAGTTTTATTTCCAGTTTTGATAAACCATTATAAAACATGTATGTTTAATCCTAGAAGAAAAATAGACAGTTTATTTCTCATTGAATCTGAATTATTTAATAATTATAAACTGTTTTGGATATTGAAATTGCACCAAGATTTAAAGGGACGTTTTAGTTATTTTTCGCAAAACGAACGCAAACCTTATATTAGGAACCATATACGATACAGTAGAGTCTCGATTATCCGATTATTTGAAGGATCCTATTACTGCTTCACAAAAACATTATATGGATGAAGATCTACACCTTGTTTCATTGTCAGAAAAAGTGTCCAAAAAATGAAGCAGCAGTACTGTGCAGCAGCAGTAGAAAACACTTGGTCTTGTGAACACAGTAAAGCTTAAAAGTGTTTCATGGATCTTTTTCAATATTTGTAGTGTTGTAAATTTTGAAACAAATAATACCAAAATTGAAGTAATGGTGCCTTAGTGACAGCCATGGGCTGTATAGCCCTGAGAATTTTAGCCCTGATGCCAATCTTCCTTCTAAGAAAAAAGACAAGCCCCAGGTAAACCTGACTTAGGCCCTGATCTGATCTTTTCAATAGCTAGAAACACCCTGGTGGCAGCAGAGAGAAGGATGAATGGATAAAAAGCTTAACCTTGTGAACAGAATACACACATATATACAGTGGCATCCCTGTTTAAAACCTATGTTTGATAGGCATTTCATTAAATTTGAATGCAATAAATGTAAAAATATGTAAAAATGTACTATATATATATATATATATATATATACACACACATACATACAGTAGTCTCGCTTATCCGACCTTCGCTTTTCCGACATTCCGTATTATCCAACGTCCCACCGCAAAAAAAAAATACATCAATCGGCAACAAGAACTGCAAGTAGCGAGCGTGAACGTCGTCTATTTTTTGTTGCTCCCGACTCTACCGTAGCTAATTAGTTACCCCGATTATACAGTGGCACGCCCGTCTACACTAAAACATGATTATTAGGTTCGTAATGTGTAAAATTATAACATAGTTTGACGTTTAACAGGCTTTGTCTTAACACTTCCCATTATCCGACATTTTCACTTATCCAACGATCTGCCGGCCCATTTAGGTCAGATAAGCGAGATTCTACTGTACCTGAACTAAACATTTGGATTATGGGAAATAATTAAGTACAATTAAAATACATTTTTCATTGATCAGTGTCTATCAGGGAAGTGACTAGATTCTGTCATGGCCTCAGACAGTTCTGGCACAGGGGCGGGGCATTGTGCAGGCGGGGAAAGGAGGTGACGATCCACTGGCAGCTCACAGTAACACAGGGGTTTGTTAACAGAACCGAAAACACTGGGAACACTACAAAACAAAAATGGACCATGAGGGGCCAAAAGGCAAATAGGGAAAAACAATGACTAACTACAAGGGGTCAGGGCAACAAGGGGCAGGCGGGGAGGCAACAACTTACAAATCACACAACACACTTTTAAGATGCAGAATACAACTGAAATACACATGAAACACAATGACCCACTGAGGAACTGAACCAAGGCAGGAACCTAAACACACAACCAAACTGGGTAACGACAGAGGAAGAGTGAGACATGAAACAATTAACCAATCAGGGAGGGTGCAGGACAACGAGCAATCAGGTTGAACGCACAAGGACTGGCATAAGAACAGGCAACAGGCGAAACTAATAATTAACTCAAGGACCTGGGAGATCAAACAGGGAACCTAAGAAACTGACAGAGAAACAAGGAAACAGAATCTAACACTGGGGAATATCAAAGACAGGTAAAACACAACCATAGCACAAAGCAAAAACCAAAACAAACCACAAACTCACAGGAACTAGAAACTGATAAATGAAACACTAGGGAATGAAATACAAAAACAGAGGCGGCAGGATCTGAATACACAACTGAGGAGTTTATAAGTAGCTGCATGCATAGCTCATTGAGCTGTGCAGCCATCAGTGAATCAAGGAAGCATGCTAAAGACTGACAACAGGGAGAACAGGGATGGCCTGCTGGACACCTGCTGGCCAAACAGGGAGAAGACATGAAAGTCTTGGACAGACGGGTGCTGACCTTGACAAGATTCACTGTAGCTACCAAAGTTAAAGCATTGGATTTATTTCATTTTTTATGCCACCTAAGTTATAATCATCCATTATCCATCCTTGCAGCTTTTTAATTATTTTTTTCAGATCGTCATAAATCGGTACTGTATTTTTGACTGACTGATTCACTGAGTGTTAATTGGTAATTGAACTAACCAAATAGTTTTAAATAGAGGCTTCAAAGTATAGAATTTATCAAAAACACAGCTAATTATTACCTTTATGATCATAATTCTCTAACAAGGTTTGTATTTTTATTAAAAGACATCAGAAGGAGAGCGGAATGAAACTGAAAATAATCAGCCAGAAAAACCGGGGTAAGAAAACTATGAATTTTAAATGTTTCATATTAAAATATTTTTACATTATTTCATATTGTACCTGAAATTACAATAATTTCATTTTTCTGGTGTACCTGAAAATAGATGACACTATTCTGATTATCAAACACCAGCCTAATGGCTTATCTAGGTCTGGGTAGTGGGTGCCTAGAGTCTGTACCAGGCAGCAGATGTATGGCGTACCTAGAGATTCTGGGCCACCCTGCAAAATTAAGTATAATTTTAGGTTTTTAAGGGGTCCCCTGAATCTGCCCGGGTATCCATGCCCCCCTAATGCCCCTGAGCAGAAGCCATAAGTATAGGATACACCCTGGATGGGATGCCAGTCCATTATAGGGCACATCCTACAGGGGATTTTGAGAAACCAGTGAGCCTACGCGTAACTCATGTGTTTGTACTGAGGGAGGATAGTGGAGAGCTTAGTAAAGGAAACCCACAGATCACAAAGAGGACATGCAAATTCCACAAAAAGAAAGCAGAGGTGAGATTCAAACCCCAACATTGAAGGCATGAGGCTACTACACATAGCATATTCTTACAAATAAAAAGGTAATGTAAAACCAATCTACCGTCCATTTTATAATCGTTTTAAACAATACCTAATGGGTGGTGTGTGGCTCAGCAAGCTAGGATATTGTGCCTCGAAAGTTGCTGGTTTGAATCCCAAGGTAAGCAGAGTGATTTTTTTCTTTGGACCCCTGAGCAAGATCCTTAAGCCTAGGGGTGTTTAGCACAGACAGTTAGGATGGTTCGCCTGTGATAAAAAGGTCACTGCATCAAATACAAAAGTTAGCAGAGTCAGTGATTTCACTGTGCCCTTTACCACAAATCTTATTTTGATTTTCTGTCTCATTTTCTTCACAGATCAGACAGCCCAATGTTGGTGTCAGAGCTTAAGAAAAGATTTATGAAAACTGAAAGAAAGTGAAAAATCCATAATATATTATAATGAAATTAATAAGAAATAGAGCAATATGGTTATATTGTTCAAATGAAATTGATTGTGAAGGCAGGAGTAACTCATTTGAAGTTGGGATTCACGGTTCTCGGGTTTAAATTTCACAGCACTTCCTATCTGCTTCAAAGGTCTAAGTACAAACATTCATTACAACTTTGCTGATTAAGGACTACAGCATCTCTTTTCATTATAATTTAAATGCACATTTAAACTGCTTCTTCCATTCATGCTTTTAAAATGCTCATTCATGATTTAAAAATATTTACTTATGCAACTTATAATAATGCTAAACATGCACTATTTAATTCTTTGTTTTATTAAGAAAAAAGATATTTAGCATATGTTTTTAATTGCTTTTAAAATACCACTCTGTACTTTAACATGTTCTGCACAAAAACTTATAAATAATGTCATGCATCCCATTTAGGATTTTATTATTGATTCTGAGATTTTAATTTAGTTGTTTAAATTATGATCTGGTATATAATTATTTTCTATTATGAATATCTTAAATCACTTATTGGGCACCCCAAATGAATGTCAAGGAATTTTCCTATTACTTTTTTCTGGTACAAATAAATATTTATATTTTACTATTTCACATAAAAAATCATGAATTTGAATGTAATGTTTAGGTACGAAATACAGTGAACAAATATGCTAAAGAGAAAACAGAATTGGTTAACATCTACACATCTGTTATTCACATAGCAATTGGTTACATAATTAAAATACCTATTATAACTCATACCTAAAAAGAGAAAACATGTATGTGAATATTTGAGACAAAGGTAGAATGCGGACTTTATCAGGGACCAAAATCATGGATACAAGCAGTGAATTGTGGAAAATAGTAGTTTTAATTAAGAGTTTCTGTTTAATATATATTCATGGAAATTTATTACCTTAATTAATGTCCCTTTTATAGTGTGTGGTGTATTTTCAGAGGAAAAATTCAGTTTGTAATGTCTTCGCTACCAGATTTTTTAAAGCTATGTAGTTAAAATGAATATTTTCAAAAACAAGTTGGGTTCTACTGAAAACTTTCTATATTTACAAAAACACCTTACAAATTGGTCACACTAAATTTCAGTATTAGAATAACAGTGGCTCTGTGTAAGATGTGGTTAGTCGAAGGCTGCACTGGCCAGTAGGGTGACCATCCATCCAGATCTCAACCATTCTGTTTTTCCAGCCCTCCGTCCAGACTGCTGTTGGATGTCCTCCTCAATACATGAGAGATACCTGCAATTCTTACCTTGAGGTCACAGGTGGTGTTGATTACGAGATTGGAGGGCTCTGTGTAACACATTAGCTGAATCGATATACGCCCTGCACAATGTACGTAGCTGATAGGCGAGTATGGTTAAGGACTTTATCCAAAGTCAACATATACATTTCCTCCTACTGCAAAAGTCATTAGATGACATGAGCATTTATTTTGCATTTATAGTACAGCCCTTCTCATGATGATAGGTTATCTTCAGCACGCAAAGTGTCAATTCACATTGTCAAATTAAATAGTGTGTTACAAACACACTAAGAAGCATGGAGGCTTGGTTGGTAGCTCTATTGCTTTACATATCCAGTGTCAGTGGATTGACTCCACGTTCCAGAGTTTACACTTCTGCTACTCCAAAGATATGCTGTTAGGCTAATTAGTTCCCTTACCCTTCTTTTTCCCTCCCCATCAGCTACTAATACCACTCTCTCCCACCCCTGGTACATAGCACAAAAAAAAAGAAATGTGAAAAACACGCTCACACATACCATGAAAGCCAAGAATGGGTGTGCTTTTATGCGTTTTTCTCAAGATAATGAGATAAATATTATGATAGGTGTACTGTTCTAAGCTTCCATAGTGTACACATGATATACTCCCCCCCCCCCCCACTCAACACTTTTCATGGGTGTCCTTCTTTCTGAGCCTTAGTCAATTTTGGAGTCATGCAAATGAAAAAAAAATTGAATATGGGAATTCATTACATACAATAGGCAATCTTATTATTATGGGAATCGGATTATTATGGGAAGGTTCATCATAAATAGTATGGAACAGCACTCAGTTCCACCTCTGTTCTTTTGCTTCTCCAGTAGTGATCTGGACGTGCCCATTTCCCATCCATCTTCTAACCACTCATCCTGGTCAGATTTACAGGTTATATCCCAGGTACAAGGCTGGGGTTCACTCTAAATGGGATGTCAGTCCATCACAAGGCACAAGGCTGGGGTACACCCCTGATGGGATGCCAGTCCACCACAGGGCACAAGGCTGGGATACACCCAGGACAGCAGGATGCAGGTTCTTCAGAGGGTACATACACTTGCAAACTATGCGCAATATAAAGATTCAAGTTAGACTAACTGTATGTCTTTGGACTGCAGGAGAAATCCCACACAATTTCCACACACACCAAGAATGTGTAATTCTGACAGAATAGCTAATGAAATTTGTCTCTTGGGATTGATCTTGTAGAAGTAATTCACCACACAAGACTGAGTTTCTTCTTTGAGGGAACAAGTTTAATTTAGGAAGGTCAGTCCTGTATACCTATCATTCAATAGTGTCTCCTTTGTAGGTTTTGATCCAACAAAATTCTTTAAGAATGGTACGAAAAGTGCAAGTTTGTGTTCACTATGCAATTAATTGTTCAAGCAGAATAAAAGTATATTACAATACTGTATGCATTTTAAGAGAAAAAAACTTTATGATGCTAATACCACCATTAATATTTTAGGAATGTCAATTCAATTAAAAAAAAAAAAAATGAATATTTAAGAGATCTGAACTAGGACCATTCTGCACAGCGCTCCATAACATAACAAAGGAACCTTAGCTATCAAAAAAGTCGACCAAGGCCTTGCATAATTAGTACGTTGGTATATGGAGTAACTAATTAATATTGACATGGTGATAAATGCAGTCAGCAGGAGGAACCCTCCTCCTAGCAACTTAAATAGTTGGAACCTTTCAGTTGCACGTTAGCAGCATGGCTTTTGGGAAACGTACCCCCATATGATACAGGGAACAACATGCAAACTATAAAGAGCAGAAGCAGGTTTGAATCCTGATGTTTGGTGGTGTGAAACAGTGCCATGACGCCAGTCCCGTTTTAAGGTTTTTTTTTTTTTACATTTCAAAATCACAAAATTATTTTGAAATACATAAGGCATGAATTTATTTCGAACACTATTTCAATCATCTATTTATATTGTTAAACTGTTTATATGTAAATGATGTTAAAATGTAACTGTAAATTTAAATACATTTGCCATTATCGTAGACATTTAATTTGGAAATAACATTGACCTGTATTTTAAACATTTAAAACGTTGTGGCCCCGCCCCTCCCCTCATGGTCGGAACAAAGCGTGACGTCAAGATCACGAAAGAAACCCAAGCGCAGTCCTTCCGAGGTGGAGCTCAGCACCGGAAGCTGGCTCGCGCGTGTGCATGTGCGGCATTGCGCGTGAGGGGGCGCTAGCCAGCTACAGCCACGGTTTTAGTGGCGCTGTGAAAAGAACCGGGGAAACCGGGAAAAGAAACGTATTTCAAAGAGGTAACAGCTAACTTATAGCTTTACACGAATTTTAGACGATTGTTAGTAGTTCTTCGTACGGCGAAGTCTGAAATTGATCGTGTGTTCACGTTTTATGTAGATCTCGGTCGGTCTTAGTCCGCCCGTCGTCTTTTTTCCTGGGCCTTTCGTTGTTGCGAACTGGCTAAATTGAGACTAGCTGACTAACTGGCTAACACACTTCAGTGGCCGAGAAGAATGTTGAGCGTCGTTTAAAATGATTTTAAACTTAAATTGATACACGAGTGGTATTGCTGTTGGTATTTATAATACGTGTTAAACTTCGGTTAGTTCGGCATTTCTTGGTGGAACTTCAGTAAAGCAACGCAAGACCGCAAGCTAGCCTAGCTAGCGGCTTTTCACGGACGTACACTATGTAACCGGCAGTTTGAGTTAAAACACCTCAGCGTATTCTCAAACTCGGCATTAACATTTCACTAATTGTTTAAGGCAGTTCTTTCTTCAGCTAGCGCCGAGTGAAGATAACTGGTTGCGTGGCTCATTTGTCTCTTAGCAAATGCCGGTTTTGTTTGCGGAGTCCCTTGCGAACGAACGAGAGATCCCTCGCCGACGGTACTCTAAATTTGACTAGAAAAATAGTATTTTCGTTAACGAAGGAAATTGAACAGGTGTTGTCATATACTTTGAATAAAAAGCAGATGTACTGTAACTAAAATGCGCTTTTTATATTTGGTAAATCGTTGGCCATAAACATCTAAACCAAACGAGGAACACCTAGTAGTGAGTATTGCTTTCGTAAGTTAACTTCTGTAGGAGTTTTTAGTCTAGCAACGCTGATATGAGCATCGAGATTTTTATTCATGGTTTAAACCATGTCTTATTTTTACAAGCTGTTATGTAACCCGAAGTTAACAAATTAGTATTCTACCATATATACACTATTTTCGTTAGTACTTGGTTTATAACGTGTAATTAATAAACTCATTGTTTCATCGCCTACATTATTTTTCGTTTGTACGTTTAAATGTTTAGTTGGAGTCGGCGTGTGATTTTGTTTTTCTCTCTTTTGTATAGGTTCTTTCATCCTTCTGGATCGCCCCCTCTACTCTCCATTGCGTTTAATCTTTGATTTTAGTCTGAGGTAGTCAGTAATCGGTGTTTGTAAGTTGGAAAGTAACTGTGCATGTTTGTATGTCAATGAGACAGTGCTGGTGTACCTGTCCAACTCAAATTTTGAATCGGTGACGTGAGTGAGGTGCTGTCCATCTGTTGTTGACTATGGGGGACATTAGTGATTTAGACAGACAAATTGACCAGCTCCGCCGGTGCGAGCTCATCAAAGAAAATGAAGTGAAGGCTCTGTGTGCCAAAGCCAGGTAATGAATTTATTTTTTGTGTGGAAGCCATGTCTACTAATTTTTTACTTCATTATTGATATTTATTTCCATTTAAATCTCTTGTCAAATATTACTTTGTATGTTTGAGCAAGAATGTTAAAACTTGGAAATGCATCATATATATCTGAGCCATTTGTACTCCACCCATGGTACTAATATGGTACATGGTACTAAAGTTTGATGTAAACATCTCATCCAGATTAAACTGTGTTTGCTGTCAGACTCCTTTGAAGTTCTTTATTCAATTAAAGTGTAGTGACTGTTTGTGCCTGGTTCATGTATGGATATATGTGAAATTCACATTTGCATTTTTAAACGCTGTGTCTCTCTGTGTGTGCTTGTGTTTCTAGGGAGATACTTGTTGAAGAAAGCAATGTTCAACGAGTGGACTCTCCAGTCACTGTAAGTAGCATTTTTTTTTAACTTGCTCTTGAGTGTGCTGTCTTTCAGTAAAGTAAGTAATGTATTTTTTCCCCACTATGTCAGGTATGTGGTGATATCCATGGGCAGTTTTATGACCTGAAGGAGTTGTTCAGAGTAAGTACAGTGACTTTCCCCCCTACTCCTGGGTTTGGATAATTTTTTTTTTTTCATTTTTCCAAGTTTGCTTCTTTATTGGTTTGGAAAATAGTAATTTGTCTTTTGCCATAATGGAGTATCATTTCTGTTTTTGTGTGTGTGATATTAACTTGTGTCCTTGGGTGACACATGGATACACGGAAAGCATTTTTGTTGAGAAACACGGTAGCTTGACTCGGTGCATTGTGTGTTTATCAGAAAGGCCACAGTTGTGATGGTTTTATCATCAGAGGGCACACTTTTGGGGTATTTTCTCAGTCCTTGTAGATATTGCTTGGCATTCCCTTGCTCAGTACTCAGTAAGGATGTGTGGCTCACAAAAACTAGTTGGGAAGGAAAACTTTAAATTTGCATATGCATCTGTTCATCCACATCCTGATATACAGATTTTAAGTAGGGCTGGGATTAACAATCTCAATGTAGCTATAGTAGTATTGCTCAGAAACATTCTTTCTCATTAAATCATTATGTACTACTGGAAAACCATAATTTGCCAATTATCCATCTCCACAGGTCGGTGGTGATGTCCCTGAGACAAATTACCTCTTCATGGGTGACTTTGTGGACCGTGGATTCTACAGTGTGGAGACGTTTCTTCTTCTCCTTGCTCTTAAGGTAACTTGGCAGTCATGTGCCCATCCTTACATTGAAAGGATTAAAGAGGTCTTCGCATGTACTACATTTCATTTCACAGTTTGTAGTACGAGATATTTATACATTTTTGTATAAAAACAGAATCCATATCCATTAACTAGTAAAATGCTGTAGAAAAGAATTTTTGTATTCACCTGAATATAAAACCCACCACTTTTACAGAACCTTTTTTGAAAAAGGTTTTTGGAATACCAGATCTTTATTTTAAAAAAAAAAATTTAAAAATCATATAAGAACCATCCCCCTGTTAGAAAAGAAATCAGGCAGTTGCAATCAGAGTTCACATTAGTGTGTTAAACAGAAAACATAACAAACATTTAGTGGGAAATGGGATACATGGTCAATATTACAAACTCCAGAATCATAGAGAGCACAGAATGTTTCCGATACAGCAGACCCCCCTGAAGAAAGCAAGAACATATTGTGGCGAGTGGTTGAGTCATTTTAATAAAGGTGAAAGTTCTTGTAAAATGAGTTCCTCAAGTGACAGCCACTACTGGTTTAATTTAACAGGCAGCCCAAAAATATATGTGGTGCAAGGCAAGCCGGTAACTGCATAATTAGCCCTTCTGAACAACTCTGCGGCATCACATTGTCAGCCAAGCATGGCCAGGTGGTGGAATCGTCGCTCATGACGTATTGCTAAAACGTCTCTCTACATTTGAAGTATGCGGTCACCTCTAGCCAGCAGGTGGATAATTTGTGCCATCTACTGTTTCATGTGTGTAATTACATTAAATTTCGAGTCCTTCAATACAAGATGACACCAGTTTAAAAATCTGTAAAAAGATCTAATGTTTTGGGGGAAAAAACACCAACTTATATATGTTCCAGTATGGTACTTTCAAAACAAATTATTGTAGGGACATTGCTGATGAATATAGATTTTGGATATGATTAACTTTAAATCCACTTTGATTTGGGGTGTAATATTGTTCATTTACTAACTTGAGCAGGCTGCTTCATTTGCCTGTTGAACGCCTTTCATTAACCCTTGTCCTAAATTTCAGGTGCGATATCCAGACAGAATCACACTGATAAGAGGGAACCATGAATCCAGGCAGATTACACAGGTGTATGGCTTTTATGATGAATGCCTAAGGAAATATGGGTCTGTGACTGTGTGGCGATACTGTACAGAGATCTTCGACTACTTGTCTCTCTCTGCAATTATTGACGGGAAGGTTAGTGTTTCTCCTGTCCATAATGATCTGCTGCCTAATTAGATTTGATTTAAAAAAATAAATAAAAAATGTAGTCTACAAAAATTGTAGATTAATGCCTTTGATCACAATTCCAATAATATATAGAGCAAGACATGGAAATCAAATTTTGTGGAATTTTACTGGCCTCAGTTTGTATTATCTAATTGGGTGTATATATAATCAGTGACAGACTTTTCCATCCCCGCGTCCTCAGATATTTTGCGTGCATGGTGGGCTCTCTCCATCTATACAAACTCTGGACCAAATAAGAACCATTGACAGGAAACAGGAGGTCCCACATGATGGGCCTATGTGTGACTTGCTATGGTCTGACCCAGAAGGTAAGAACGCCATCCTCTGACATGGCTATACAATGTTCAGAAATCATCCTGTTGGTATATGTATATGTACCATTGCCCCCACCCTCATCTTTCTCTTTCAGACACAACAGGGTGGGGTGTGAGTCCAAGAGGTGCTGGATATCTGTTTGGTAGTGACGTTGTTGCCCAGTTTAATGCTGCAAACGACATTGACATGATCTGCAGGGCCCACCAGCTTGTTATGGAAGGGTATAAGTGGCACTTCAATGAAACTGTGCTTACAGTGTGGTCAGCACCAAACTACTGTTACAGGTACCATCTTTCTTACCTGGTGTATATTGTGCTCATGGCCATCGACTGTTTTGTATTTGAGCTGTTGTTGTTTACAATGAATTCTTTGTGTCTCAGGTGTGGGAATGTAGCAGCAATACTGGAGCTGGATGAACATCTGCAGAAAGAATTCATTATTTTTGAAGCTGCACCACAGGAAACAAGAGGCATCCCTTCCAAAAAGCCAGTGGCTGATTACTTTCTGTGACCTACAATTTAAGGATCAGTCAACATAGACCGCAGGAGAACACTCTAATATTTGTGCATCTTTCCCACTGCACTGTTTCTTTATATTGTCCTCTTATGCCGCAGTCTCTTCTCTTGTTCTACCTCTATATTAGATATTCTTCCTCTTGTGGTTTGTCCCCAACATTCTACATACCTTTCTATATTCACCATCATTCACTCGTGCTACTGTTGTAAAACCAGTTTCTGTCAATGTTATACTTGCGTATGTCTTCTGTGCCCCTATTCTGCAGTATCCTAGCATTTTCAAAGAAGTAAGTGATGGTAACTGGCAGCAAATGAGATTGCAGAGCTGCTCATACAAGTGACTGCAGAATGTCAAGGTGGAGTAGCACGACCATTTGCATTTGTTTCCTTTGAGCATCTTTGCTTTGGCCTGTGAGAAAAAGGCAACTGGATGATTTTCAGTTTGGTCATGTTACTGATTTGGTGTCTGAAACAATAGTGGTACAAGTGCGTCAGTCAGCAGTTTTTGGGCTGACAGCAGTATTTGTGGTGGAACAACTGCAGAACTGCTATGTAGCTCTGCATTCAGCAAGTTCAGACAAGTGGAAACCAAACTGAGAACTTATTCCCTTTTCATTGACCAATCTTTCCATAGGAATCATTGACTTTTATTGATCTGTGAAAATAAATTGTACCTTTTTTTAAAATAATTGTAGCTGCTTTATCAGTTACTTTTACTTGCATTTACTCTTATTTAGCAGATGGTTTTGTACCGATGTATATAAATGAAGAATCTAGGTATGAGTGCAGCTGAGCTAAGCTTCCAATGAATGTCTAGTGTAAGCAGTCCTGGAGCAAGAGCTACACATCTTCCAACAAAGCAAGAATCTAATTGCACTACTGTTCAAAAGTTTGAGGTCACTTAGAAATTTCCTTGCTTCTGAAAGAAAAGCATTTTTTTTGTCCATTAAAATAAATTAGAAAAACAGTGTATACATTGTTAATGTACATGGCTATTGTAGCTGGAAGTGGCTGACTTTTGATGTCATATCTATATCCTCCTGAGACCCAAGGAAAATTTCAGGTTATTTGTGATTTTCTATGTCTTTGGAGGAAATGAAACATCTTACAATTTAGATTTTTTAAAATTTATTTTTATTTTTAATTTCACAGCATGTCCTCTTTAGTGTACAACA